>CABHPH010128418.1:14117-37739 GCA_902168325.1 Peromyscus nudipes
TCTCTCTCTCTCTCTCTCTCTCTCTCTCTCTCTTTCTCTCTCTGCTTAATGTTTTGGTCTATACATCTGCTCCCATTAACTGCTGAAGGAAGCCTCTCTGGTGAAGACTGAGCTAAGAACTGATCTATGAGTATAGCAAAATATCATTAAGAATCATTTCATTGATATTATATATATCCTAGATCTCGGGGCTATCAAGCCTTTGGTTCCTAGTCAAGCCTCTGGTTGCTAGTCATCCAGGCAGTGTCAGGAATGTGTTCCCCCTCCTGATATCAGCCTCGAATTAGGCCAGTCACTAGGTGGCCACTCCCACAAGTTCTGGGTCACCACTGCCCTAGCTCATCTTACAGGCAGGACAGATTGCAGGACAGGTCAAAGGTTTTGTGGCTGGTTTAGTGTCCAAGTCTCACCACTAGAAGCCTTGTTGATTACAGAAGATTGCTGGATCAAGGCCCATATATTCCATTATGAGAAGTCTTTGCTCACTATGATTATCCACCAGTTTCTACTGCACTAAGTTTCCACATCATCACCCAAATGCGCCCAATTTCAGTCATCTCTCCCTGTATTGTCTTTTCCTATAGCCCTTTCTCCACGTGATCTCTCCTGTTCCCACCTCTACCTACCACCAGTCCACCAGCAAAATCTGTTTTATTAACCCTTCCCAGGGAGATCCTTGCATCCCACTTAGATACCTCATTGTTACTTAGCCTGTCTGTGACTGGATTGTAGCATGATCATTATTCAATTTATAGCGAATATGCATTTATAAGTGAGTATAAGTCATGTTTGTTTTTCTGGGTCTGGGTTACCTCACTCAAGATGATCTTTTCTAGTTTCATCCATCTGCCTGCAAATTTCAAGATGTCATTTTTTGAATAGCTGAGTAATATTCCATTGTGTAAATGTGCTGCATTTTCTTTATCCATTCTTCAGTTGAGGGACATCTAGGTTGTTTCCAGTTTCTGGTTATTATAAATAAAGCTTCTGTGAACATAACTGAGCAAGTGTCTTTGTGGAAGGATAAAGTGACCTTTGGGTATATGCCAAAGCATAGATAGCTGGGTCTTGAGGTAGGTCAATTCCCAATTATCTGAGAAACGGTCAGATTGATTTGCATAGTGGTTGTACAGGTTTGCACTTCCAACAGCAATAAAGGAATGTTTCCCTTGCTCCACATCCTTGCCATCATGAGTTGTCACATGTGTCAATGCTTTTAGCCATTCTGAAAGGTGTAAAATGAAATCTCAAAGTCGTTTTGATGTGCATTTCCTTGATGGCTAATGATACTGAACATTTGTTTAAGTGTTTCTTGGCCATTTCTATTGAGAATTCACTGATTAGATCTGTACCCCATTTTTAATTGGATTATTTGATGTCTTGAAGTTTACTTTCCTGAGTTCTTCATTTGGATATTAGTACTCTGTTGGATGTGGAGCTAGTGAAAATACTTTTCCAATTCTGTAGGCTGTTATTTTTTCCTATTGATGATACCCTATGCCTTATAGAAACTTTTCTTTTAAGTTTCGTAAGGTCCCATTTCTTTTTTCTTTTTTTTTTTTTTTTTTTGGTTTTTCCAGACAGGGTTTCTCTGTGTAGCTTTGCGCCTTTCCTGGAGCTCACTTGGTAGCCCAGGCTGGCCTCGAACTCACAGAGATCCGCCTGCCTCTGCCTCCCGAGTGCTGGGATTAAAGGCGTGCGCCACCTCTGCCCGGCAAGGTCCCATTTCTTAATTGGTGATCTTAGTGCCACTGCTATCAGTGTTTCATTCAGGAAGTTGTCTACCGTGCCAATGTGTTAAAGTCTATTCCCAACTTCCAATTCTATGAGAATCATTGTGTCTGGTTTTACATTGAGGTCTTAGATCTATTTGGACTTGAGTTTTATGCGAGATGTATCTTCTACAAAAATACATCCAGTTAGGCCAACGCCATTTGTTGAAGATATTTATTTATTTTGGTTTCAGGGTGATTTTAGCTATCCTGGATTTTTTTCATTTTTCATATGAAGTTGAGAATTGTCCTTTCAAGGTCTATAAATATTGAGTGGGGATTTTGATGGGGTTTGAATCTATAGATTGCTTTTGGTAGGGTGGTCATTTTTACTATGTTAATCCTACTTATCCATGAGTATAGGAAATCTTTCCATCTTCTGATATCTTCTTCAAATCCTTAAATGTTTTTGTCATACAAGTCTTTCACTTGCTGATTAGAGTTACCTCAAGGTTATTTTATTTTATTTGTGGATATTGTGAAGGGTGTGGCTTCCCTAATTTCTTTCTCAGTCTGTTGGTCATTTTTATGCAGGAGGGCTACTGACTTTTGTGAGTTAATTTTGTATACAGCCACTTCAGTGAAGGTGTCTATCAGCTGTAGGAGTTCCCTGGAAGAATTTTTGGGGTCTCTTATGTATACTATCATATCATCTCCAAACAATGATACTTAAGCTTCTTCCTTTCTAATTTGTATTCCCTTGATCTCCTTCAGTTGTCTTATCATGCTATCTTGAACTTCAAGTACTATATTGAATAGATATGGAGAGAGTGGACAGCCTTGTCTTGTTCCTGATTTTAGTGTAATTGCTTTGAGTTTCTCTCAATTTAGTTTGATGTTGTCTATAGACTTGCAATAAATTGCCTTTATTATGTTTAGGTATGTACCTTATATTCCTAATCTCTCCAGTCCTTTTATTATGAAGCTGTTTTGGATTTTCTCAGGGGCTTTTACAGCATCTAATGAGATGATCATTTGTTTTTGTTTTTCAGGTTGTTTATATGGTAGATTTCATTGACTGATTTTCATATGTTAAACCATCCCTACATCTTTGGGATGAAACCTATTTAGTCATGGTAGATGATCTTTTTGATGTGTACTTGGATTCAGTTTGCAAGTGTTTTATTGGATTTTTTTTAAACTATATTCTTGAGGAAAATGGTTTTCTAACTCTCTTTCTTTCTTGAATTTTTATGAGGTTTGGGTATCAGGAAAACTGTGGACTCCTAAAATGAATTTGGCAATGTTCCTTCTGTTTCTCTTTGTGAAATAATTTGAGGAGTATTGGTGCTATCTCTTTTTTGAATGTCCAGCTTTGAGATTTTTTTGGTTGGGAGTATTTAGTGACTGGTATTATTTTCTGAGGGAATATAGGTCTATTTCAATTGTTTGTCTGATCTTAATTAAACTTCAGTAAGTTGTATCTATCCAGAAAATTATTCATTTCTTTTAGATTTTCCAATTTTGTGGAATACAGGATTTTAAAGAATGACCTAATGATTCTTTGAATTTCCTCAGTGTCTGTTGTTGCATCCCCCTTTTTGTTTCTGATTTTGTTAATTTGGATATTCTCTCTCACTCTTTTAATTTGGATAGGAGTCTGTCTATCTTGTTGATTTTCTGAAAGAACCAAATCTTTCTTTCATTGATTTTTTTAAAATTGATCTCTTTGTTTATATTTTACTGATTTCAGCCCTCAGTTTGATTATTTACTGCCATCTACTCCTCTTGGGTGTGTTTGCTTCCTTTTGTTCTAGAGTTTTCAGGTGTACTGTTAAGTTGGTAGTATGAAATATCTCCAATTTCTTTACGAAGGCACTTAGTGCTATAAACTTTCTTCTTACCACCATTTTCATTGTGTCCCAGAAGTCTGTGCAGTTGTGCATTCATTTTCATTGACTTCTAGGAAGTCTAGTTTCTTTTCTTATTTCTGCCCTGACCCAGTAGTCATTCAGTAGAGAGTTTTTCAGTTTCCATGAGTTTGTAGGCTTTCTGTTGTTTTTGTTGTTGATGATGAAATACAGCTTTAATCCATGGTGGTCTGATAGTACACAGGAAATAATTTCAATTTTTCTTATATCTGTTGACACTTGTGTTGTGACCTAGTATATGGTCAATTTTGGAGAATGTTCCATGAGGTGCTGAGAAAAAGATATATGCTTTTGTGTTTGGGTGAAATGCTCTGTAGATATCTGTTAGGTCCATTTGATTCATAATGTCTGTTAGCTCTATTATTTCTCTGTTTAGTTTCTGTCTGGATGACCTACCTGACCGTTGGTGAGAGTGGGATATTGAAGTCTTCCACTACCATTGTATGAGGTTCTTGTGTGATTTAAGCTTTTGTAATGTTTCATTTATAAACATGGGTACCCTTATGTTTGGGGCATAAATGGTAAGAACTGAAACATCATCTTAGTGGATTTTTCCTTTATGTGTATGAAGTGTCTTTCCCCATCTCTTTTGGTTAATTTAGTTTGGAGGTCTATTTTGTTAGATATTAGAATGGCTACATCAGCTTGCTTCTTGGTCCATTTGCTTGGAAAATCTCTTTCCAGCATTTTACTATGACACAATGGTGTTGAGGTGTCTTTCTTTCTTTTTCTTTTTGTTTTCTTTTCTTTGTTTTATTTTGTCTTTGAGACCGGGTCCCTCTGGGTAGCACTGGCACTCCTGTGTACTGTAACTTGCTTTATAGACTAGTCTGGTCATGAACTCACAGAGATCTACCTTCCTCTGCCTCTGCCTCCCAAGTGATGGGATTAAAAGTGTGCACCACCACCACAGGCTGAGGCGTGTTTCTTGTATGCACCAAAAGGATGGATCCTGTTTTCATATTCATTCTGTTATTCTGTGTCTTTTCATTGGGGGAATTGATTCCATTGATATTAAGAGATATCAATGACCAATCATTGTTAATTCTTTGTTTGTTGTTGTTGTTGTTGGTGGTGGTGGTGTTTGAAAAGTCTGACTTTTCAAAAATTCAAATCAAATATATCAAAGAATAACATATGTACAATGAAGTTCATACATTTAAAATGCACAATGTGATCTATGTACTACCAAGAAGCTAATGACAAAATAACAGTAAAGATTATTTCTAAAATGATCTCTAATTATTACTCCACACTTAGGGGTCTATTCACTCCTCAGATCATATTTGTTTCTTCTTTAACCCTTCACTTTAACTCTTTGAACCTACCATGCTATAGTGTTCTTTATTTCCAGGAATACATCTCAAAACTCTCCTGTTAGTCTCTTCCTGGCTCTGTTTCTTTCTCTACCTAGAGAAAATGGTCAATTTTTTCAAATATAGTATCTTAAATTGTTTTGATCTATTGCTAAGCTGCCCAATTACTAGACCTAAAACAATTCTGTTCTCACTTCTGGAGAAACAAAGTGTGATTTTTTTTGGATTGGATCTATTACAAATTTATGATCTTCTACCTCAAGAAATCATTTACTCACTTTTTCCCTTTCCTGGGCCTCAGACTGGATGTTTTCCACTTTACCAAACTCATTAGCTTCTCTGTTCTTTAAAGTTTTTCTTTCAGCACTCTTCAGTCTCCTGATTCAGTGATATTCTTCCATATTCTTTCTCTCTACTTTCAACTATGTTTGTGTTTTAATTCACTCTTGCCTTGTTTAATTCTGTCTCCCAGGAAAATGCATCCTGATGTCCTATCCCAAATAATCCTTAGATGGTTATCACATGAATTGATGAGCCAATAGACTCTCATTTCTACCAATAATTTATTATTTCATAAGTAAATATTCTTCCCCTCATGTGTTTATTATTTCTGTCATTTCTCTTTTTCTTTGCTTTTTTCTCTCTGTCCTAATTTGCTTTCTTATGCTTTCATTGAATACCATGACCGAAAGCAACTTGGGAGGAAAGGGTTTATTTCATCTTACAGCTCACAGGACAGGAAACAGGAACTAAGAACTGAAGAAGTCTTGGAGGGCTGCTGCTTACTGGCTTGTTGTTCATGTCCTCTTCAGCCTGCTTTCTTAATGGTACCCAGAACCACCAGCCCTAGGTTATCACAGCCACAGTAGGCTGGGCCCTCTTATACCAACTAATCAGGAAAATGTCTCACAGATTTACCTGCTGGCCAGTCTGATAGAGGAATTCTTTCAAAGTTCTCTCTTTCCAGATGACCCATGTTTATGTCAAGTGGACAAAAAATTAACTAGAACACTATTTTCTTTTGGTCAGTCTGTGTGTGTGCTCACATGCAATGATGATAATGATTACAACTCCCTTTCATTTTAACTTATTTCACTAGCTGTTAGTCAATTTATTTTCTTCAGTACACAAATTATTTGGAAACATGGGCTGCATTTATGACTTTACAACTTTACCCTATTAAGTTCTGCCTGTTTCTTTTCTTATAATCTATCAAAATGTTCTTGAATAAAGATACTTATTTAGTAATTATTTATAACTTCATCTTTTATTTCTACATTACGGTGGCTTAGTAAGGATTTCTGCTGCTGAGATAAAACACCCACCAGGGTGAGGAAAAAATTTCTTTCAGTTTACAGCTCCACATTACAGTCCACCACTGAGAGAAGTCTGGAAAGGAACTCAAACGACGCAGGGACATGAAGGTAGCAGCTGCTGTAGAAATCATAAAGCAATGGCTCTTAACCTGTGGGCTGTGACCCCTTTTGAAGGGTCAATCAATTTTTTACAGGGGTCGCATATCAGATATTTACATTATGATTCTTAACAGGAGTAAAATTCCAGTCATGAAAGTAGCAACAAAAATAATTTTATGGCTGAGGGTCACCACAACATGAGGAACTGTATTAAAGGATCACAGCATTAGGATGTGTGAGAACCATTGTCATATTGGAATGCTGTTTAGTGACTTGTTCCCCATGGCTTGCTCAGGCTGCTTTCTTATAGTACTCAGGACCACCTGCCCAGGGGGGGCACCTCCTACTGTGAGTTTAGCACTCCCACATCAAATATTTATCAGGAAAATTCACCACAGCCTTGCCCAAAGGCCATTCTGTTTGGAGCATTTTTTCAATTGAGATCCCCTCTTCAAAAATGACTCATCTTGTATCAAGGTAATATAAAACTAGCTTATGTAAACCAGGCACTGCTCTCATTAAATTTAAATCCTAATATGTGTGTAGGGGGGTTAGATACTAAAGATGTGGAGGATAAAAGTACATTGATTCATTTGTGTACCACAGCCACATGACACAAAGAATAACTTAAGAAATGATAAAGATTAAAAATTGACCACTTAGATCACATGGCAAGGAAAGGACAATTTAAGAAAGAGAGAAGGTACAAGCAACATGGAATCTGGGAGAAAATATTCTGAAAGGAGGAAGAGTAGGATACAGTCAGAGTAAATATGCCATAAAAGGCCAGATGAGAAAGTAAGAGATGTTAGACAGATAGAGTTACATCAATTGGCCTTGTTAGTTTGATAAGTTTGTTGGATTGTTCTAAATATGACAAGAAGCTATTGGAGGGTTAAGGGCAGGAAAATTTATGATCTGCCTTGCTTTTGTACAAAAATTCTCAATGGTTGTTGATGGATAATTGACCATAGGGGAACAGGGATAGAAGCAAGGAGACCAATTTGCAGGTTGTTGCTGGTATTAAGGGCAAGAGGTGAAGGATATCAGAATCTCCTCCCTATTCTGCCTTACTCATGTAGTTTGTTCCACCTGATGAACTCAAACTCTAAATCTAAAAGTCAACTCAGGCATGACTTCACTGAGGAAGTCTCCCCCAATCCCCATCTACTGTCCAGTGGACAGAATTAATTGCTCCCTTTTGGAGTGGGGGTTACCAGTAGTTCTTAAGGCTTCTTTAAATAACACTCACCTAGTGAAGTAGTTCAGTGAACATACTCTGGAACTTGCTATAGGTTGAATTCTATTCAATTCATCTTGAATTTCTTATGTTCCTACAGCAATCACCAGTTTCAGAATAAGAATGCTTTTAAAGGTAATCATTGTTATCATTGCAGATACAATTTTTAATATAAGATAATAATGATGTATACAGTGTGACTCTAATCAATTATGACTGAAGTTATAATTTTTTTTAAAATTAGGTGAAGGAATGAGTTTTCTTTTTTCATTTAAATTAATGTTATTTACAGAAGTAGGAATTACAAGTTACTCAGAAGGAACAAGGGATGAGTCAAAGACAGCTAAATCACTGGAAAGCCCTCCCCAGACAAATGACTCCTGAAAACTATAACTCTGGAGCTTTGAGGTCCTGAGCTTAATTAACAAAGGGAAATTTTAACATAGGTGCACATGGAGAAAATACCATGTTTAAAAAAATGAAAGATAACATTAAGATGATGCTTTTACAATTCAACGATTACCAAAGGTGATGAAGGAGGTGAGGGGCAGAATCAAGGAGAAAGGCATGACTCAGCATCCATCTTCACGCTCTGAGAAGGCACCTGTAATGCTAACAACATGTTAGGTTTCTAGCCTCAAGATATCAAACAATACATTTCTGTAGCTGAAGTTTTCTTCAGTCCTGCCTGGCCCATGGTCAGGACAAATCTCTCTTACCCGCCAGTCACGGAGCCACACAGACTCAATCAAGTAAACACACAGAAACTTATATTATTTAAACTATTTGGCCTAATGGCTCAGGCTTCTAGCTATCTAGTTCTTACATCTTAAATTAACCCATTTCTATAAATCTATACCTTGTCACTTGGCTCGTGGCTTACCAGTATCTTACATGTTGGTACTCATGGCAGCGGCTGGCAACGTCCCCTGACTCAGCCTTCCTGTACCCAGAATTCTCTTCTCTGCTTGTCCCGCCTATACTTCCTGCCTGGCTACTGGCCAATCAGCATTTTATTTATACAGAGCAATATCCACAGCACATTTCTGCTATTCTAAGCTACCTGTTTTGTGGTACTTAACAGCATCAACTCTGGCAAACTAATAAAACTTTTTACTATGTGTACAATTTCAAACAAGATGCACACCCTCTCTATGCTTCAGTATCTTCATGTGTTAAATGTGAATAATTAGGGTCTTTGACACAAAGTATTTATCATCAACATCATTATTATTATCATATGTGTTAATAGACATAAAAGTTTTATAATAGTGCCTAGAGTATACACATCATTTAAAAATTTACACTCTTGCCCAGACCTCCCATCTGGACAAGAGGTGAGTGCCTGGGCTCATACCCAGAGAGGTCTGTCCCTGGATCCCATCCCTAGGAACCAGCCATTCCGGGGAAGACCTGCGCAACTTGGCACCAGGTTCTGGCCATCGGGCAGGATCCCCTCCACCCAAACCTGGAAGGTTCCCCTTCTCCAAGACACCCAGCAGACCCTGCAATCTCCACGCGCTGCCCCCACGCCCATATGCCCAAGACCCCAGCCACTTCCTGAGACTTAGAGACCAGCCCCCAGCTCCCTTCCTGCCCCGGACCTCCCATCAGGACAAGAGCTCCCATCCCGCCCTGGAGCTCCCATCTGGACAAGAGAGAGAAGGTTCCTGAATCTGTCAAGAGCACTGATAAGACCAAGAACGAATTCACAAGGAGATGGACAGACGTCAAAACAGAAGTATATACAACAAAATGAAGAGCAGTAATACATCACCAGAACCTAGCCCTCCTCCAACAGCTAGACCTGAACATCACAAAATGGAAGAAGCAGAAAAAAGCAACCTTATGAACAACATCATGAAGAGGGTAGAGGCTTATATAGAAGAAATCACAAATGAAATTGAGGAAAAGACAAACAAAATATAGGAAGAACACTATAAAAAACTAGAGGAAAGGACAAATAAAGTAGAAGAAAACAATAAGTCCCTGAAAGAAAATCATGAAAAAGCAATGAAACAGAGAAGGAAACAGCCCAAGACCTGAAAAGGGAAATAGAAAAAATGAAGACATAAACAGAGGGAATGCTAGAAATAGAAAATCTGAGTAAACGAAGAGGAACTTCAGATGCAAGTATAACCAACAGGATGCAAGAGATGGAAGAGAGGATCTCTGGTGTTGAAGATACGGTAGAAGGAATAGATTCATCAGTCAAGAAAACACTAAAGCCAACAAAGTCATGACCCAAAATGTCCAAGAAATTTGGGACACAATGAAAAGACCAAACCTACGAATAATAGGGATAGAGGAAGGAAAATACCAACTCAAAGGCACAGAAAATATATTCAACAAGATCATAGAAACAAACTTTCCCAACTTAAAGAAGGAAATGTCTATGAAGATACAAGAAGCCTATCGAACACCAAACAGACTAGACCCCCCAAAAAAGTCTCCTCGCCACATAATAATTAAAACACTAAATGTACAGAATAAAGAAAGAATGTTAAGAACAGCAAAGGAAAAAGGCCAGGTGACTTATAAAGGCAAACCCATCAGAAAAACACCTGATTTCTCAATGGAGACTTTGAAAGTCAGAAGGACCTGGACAGATGTAATGCAGACACTAAGAGACAATGGACGCCAGCCTAGAATAACATAACCAGCAAAACTTTCAATCATCATAGATGGAGTAAACAAGACATTTCAAGACAAAGCCAGATTTAAACAATACTTATCCACAAACCCAGCCCTACAGAAAGCACTAGAAGGAAAATTCCAACCTAAGGAAGTCAGATACACCCTCAAAAACACAGGCAATAGATAAAGCCACAGCAGTAAACCCCAAAGAAGAGACGTACACACACACTACCACCAAAAAATAACAGGAATGACCAATCATTGGTCATTAATATCCCTTAATGTCAATGGACTTAATTCACCAATAAAAAGACACAGACTTACAGAATGGATACGAAAGCAGGACCCATCTTTCTGCTGCATACAAGAAACACACCTCAAAATCAAAAATAGACACTACCTAAGAATAAAAGGCTGGGAAAAGACTTTCCAATCAAACGGTCTTAAGAAACAAGCGGGTATAGCCATCCTAAAATCCAGCAAAATAGACTTCAAACTAAAATCAATCAAAAGAGATCAAGAAGGGCATTACATATTCATCACAGGAAAGATCCACCAAGAGGAAGTTTCAATTCTGAACATTTACATCCCAAACACAAGGGCACCCACATATGTAAAAGAAACATTACTAAAGCTTAAACCACATATAAAACCCCACACATTAATATTGGAGACTTCAACACCCCATTTTCACCACTGGACAGATCTGCCAAATCGAAACTTAACAGAGAAATAAAGGACTTAACTGATGTTATGACTCAAATGGACTTACTCGATATCTACACATCATTCCATCCTAACAAAAAAGAATATACCTTCTTCTCAGCACCCCATGGAACCTTCTCTAAAATCAACCACATACTTGGCCACAAAGCAAATCTCAACAGATACAAAACAATTGGAATAACCTCCTGTGTTCTATCAGACCACCATGGTTTAAAGTTAGATTTCAACAACAACAAAAACTACAAAAAACCTACAATCTCATGGAAACTGAATAATGCTCAACTGAATCACCAATGGGTTAAGGAAGAAATAAAGAAAAAAATAAAGACTTCCTAGAGATCAACGAAAATGAGGACACCACTTACCCAAACTTATGGGACACTATGAAAGCAGTGCTAAGAGGGAAATTCATATCACTAAATGCCCACATGAAGAAGTTGGAGAAATCTCATACTAGTGACATAACAGCACACCTGAAAGCTCTAGAACAAGAGGAAGCAAAGTCTCCCAGGAAGAATAGACAGCAGAAAATCATCAAATTGAGAGCTGAAATCAATAAAAAGAAGCAAAGAGAACAATACAAAAAATTAATGAAACAAAGAGTTGGTTCTTTGAGAAAATCAACAAGATAGAAAAGCCCTTATCCAAACTAACTAAAAGACACACACACAGAGAGAGAGAGAGAGCATCCAAATTAACAAAATCAGAAATGAAAAGGGGGACATAACAACAGACATTGAGGAAATCCAGAGAATCATCAGGTCATATTTCAAAAACCTCTACTCCACAAAACTGGAAAATCTAAAAGAAATGGGTGATTTTCTGGATAGGTACCATATACCTAAGTTAAATCAAGACCAGATAAACTATTTAAATAGTCCAATAACCCCTAAGGAAATAGAAACAGTCATTAAAAGTCTCCCAACCAACAAAGCCCAGGACCAGATGGTTTCAGCATAGAATTCTACCAGATCTTCAAAGAAGAGTTAATACCAATACTCTTTAAATTTTTCCACACAATAGAAACAGAAGGAACATTACCAAACTCCTTCTATGAGGCTACAATTACCATGATTCCTAAACCAAACGAGGATACAACAAAGAAAGAGAACTACAGACAGATCTTCCTCATGAACATTGATGCAAAAATACTCAATAAAATATTGGCAAACAGACTCCAAGAACACATCAAAACAATTATCCACCATGATCAAGTAGGCTTCATCCCAGGGATGCAAGGGTGGTTCAACATATGAAAGTCTGTCAATGTAATACACCATATAAACAAACTGAAAGAAAAAAACCACATGATCATCTCACTGGATGCAGAAAAGTCATTTGACAAAATCCAACACCCCTCATGATAAAGGTCTTGGAGTGATGAGGAATACAGGAACATACCTAAACATAATGAAGGCAATTTACAGCAAGCCAACAGCCAACATCAAATTAAATGGAGAGAAACTCAAAGAGATTCCACTAAAATCAGGAATGAGGTAAGGTTGTCCACTCTCCCCATACTTATTCAATATAGTACTTGAAGTTCTAGCCAGAGCAATAAGACAGCATAAGGAGATTAAGGGTATACAAATTGTAAAGGAAGAAGTCAAGCTTTCCCTATTTGCAGATGACATGATATATACTTGAGTGGCCCCGAAGATTCAACCAAGGAACTGATACAGCTTATGAACACCTTCAGCAACATAGCAGGATACAAGATCAACTCAAAAAAATCAGTAGCCCTCATATATACAATCGACAAACAGGCTGAGAAGGAAATCAGAGATACATCACCCTTTACAATAGCCACAAATGATATAAAATACCTTGGGTAATACTAACCAAGCAAGTGAAGGACCTATATGACAAGAACTTTAAGTCCCTGAAAAAAGAAATTGAAGAAGATGTCAGAAAATAGAAAGATCTCCCATGCTCATTGATAGGCAGGATTAACATAGTAAAAATGGCAATCTTACCAAAAGCAATCTACAGATTCAATGCAATCCCCATCAAAATACCAACACAATTCTTCACAGACCTGGAAAGAATAATACTCAACTTCATATGGAAAAACAAAAAACCCAGGATAGCCAAAACAATCTTGTACAATAAAACAACCTCAGGAGGCATCACAATCCCTGACCTCAAGCTCTACTATAGAGCTACAGTAATAAAAACAGCTTGGTACTGGAATAAAAACGGACTTGTGGACCAATGGAATGGAATTGAAGACCCTGACATTAATCCGCATACCTATGAAGATATAATTTTTGACAAAGAAGCCAAAACTACACAATGGAAAAAAGAAAGCATCTTCAACAAATGGTGCTGGCATAACTGGATATCAACGTGTAGAAGGCTGCAAATAGATCCATATCTGTCTCCATGCACAAAACTTAAGTCCAAGTGGATCAAAGATCTCAACATAAATCCAGCTACTCTGAACCTGATAGAAGAGAAAGTAGGAAGTAGTCTTGAATGCATTGGCATAGGAGATCACTTCCTAAATATAACACCAGTAGCTCAGATACTGAGAGAAACAATCAATCAATGGGACCTCTTGAAACTAAGAAGCTTTTATAGAGCAAAGGATATGGTCAACAAGGCAAAGTGACAACTTACAGAATGGGAAAAGGTCTTCACCAACCCCACATCTGACAGAGGACTGAAATCCAGAATATATAAAGAACTTAAGAAATTAGACATCAAAATGCCCAACAGTCCAATTAAGAAATGGGTTATAGAACTAAACAGAGTATTCTCAACAGAGGAAACTCAAATGGCTGAAAGACATTTAAGGAATTGCTCAACATCCTAATCATCAGGGAAATGCAATTCAAAATGAGTCTGAGATAACACCTTACACCTGTCAGAATTGCTAAGAACAAAAACACTGAAGACCGCTTATGCTGGAAAGGATGTGGAGCTAGGGGAACTCTCCTCCACTTCTGCTGAGAATGCAAGCTTGTACAACCACTTTGGAAGTCAATATGGTGATTTCTTAGAAAACTGGGAATCAATCTCCCCCAAGATCCAGCTATACCACTCTTGGGCATATACCCAAGGAATGTTCAATTATACCACAAGGGCACTTGCTCAGCTATGTTCTATCAGCATTGTTTGTAATAGCCAGAACCTGGAAACAACCTAGATGCCCTTCAACTGAAGAATGGATAAATAAAATGTGGTACATATACACAATGGAATACTACTCAGCAGAGAAAAACAATGACATCATGAGGTTTGCAGGCAAATGGATGGATCTAGAAAAAATCATCCTGAGTGAAGTAACCCAGACTGAGAAAGACAAACATGGTATGTACTCACTCATAGGAGGATACTAGATGTAAAGCAGGGATGACTGGACTGCTACTCACAACTCCAGGGAGGCTACCTAGAGAGCAGGACCCAGGGAAAGACACAGGGATCGCCCAATGACAGAGAAATGGATGAGATCAACATGGACAACCTGGCCGTGAGTGGGGGTAATGAAGGGCAAGGGTCAAGGGAACTAGAGCTTGGTGGAGCGGGAGATCCCAGCTGGATCAAGAACAGAGGGGGAGAAGAAGGAATAAGAGACCATGGTAAATGGAGACCACATGAGAATAGGAAGAAGCAGAGTGCTAGAGAGTTCCACAGAAATCCACAAGGATACCTCCACAATAGACTATTGGCAATGGTTGAGAGACAGCCCGAAATGACCTACTCTGATGATAGGATGGCCAAATACCCTAATTGTCGTGCTAGAAACCTCATCCAATGACTGAGGGAACAGGATGCAGAGATCCACGGCCAGGCCCCAGGTGGAGCTCCAGGAGTCCAACTGGCGAGAAAGAGGAGGGTTTGTATGAGCGAGAATTGTTGAGACCAAGGTTGGAAAAAGCACAGGGACAAATAGTCAAACGAATGGAAACACATGAACAATGAACCAATGGCTGAGGAGCCCCCAACTGGATCAGACCCTCTGGATAAGTGAGACAGTTGATTAGCTTGATCTGTTTGGGAGGCATCCAGGCAGTGGGACCGGGACCTGCCCTCAGTGCATGTGCTGGCTCTTTGGAACCTGGGGCTTATCCAGGGACACTTGGTTCAGCCTGGGAGGAGGGGACTGGACCTGCCTAGACTGAATCTACCAAGTTGAACTCAAACCTCAGGGGAGTCTTTGCTCTGGAGGAGATGGGAATGGGGAGTGGGCTGGGGGGAAGGCAGGGGAGGCGGGAGGGGGAATCCATGGCTGATATATAAAATTAAATTAAATTATAAAATTAAATTAAAAAACAAAAAACCAAAAAAATACACTCTTTGTCAGCCACTTATATGTTCCTAGAGGACAGGCATTATCTTTTCATTATCTCTGCATGTTTAGCTTTAGGTATGGAGTAGCAACTTGATATTTTTTTGCACTGATAATTTCAGGATTTCCAAGGTTCATCCTGAAAGAGAAACTGTTTCTAGTTTCATGGTCTAAAAATCAGGACTTTTACTCCCAATGTATTGCCATAAAACATATTGCCCGTGCTGTTCAGACTGTGGTGAATAAGTTGGTAGCTCATCTACAGTTTACCTATTGCTTAGTCTTTCCAAGCCTTACTTTGTTCATCTATTAGATGAGATCATTGTTCCAAATGATCTCTAAGGTTCTGTCTAATTTCAAAATTCTGCAAGCCCAAGTCCATCACTTTAATTTAGGAAGGTAGTGCACTTGAAGAATGAGTTATATTTGATCATTAATGAAATAACAAAATATCTCACAAATCAACTGAAAGCACTCTAAAGGAATGAGGACTATATTTGGCAGGACTCACAGTGTGCTTTTGCTAAGTCATTAAAATGAATAAGACCTGATGTGAACATCTAAGTAATTTAATGGTTTCACTTTTCCACAAACCATTCAAAGAACCATAGGTCTTCCCCCTGTCATAAGCTTCCCAGAACTGTTCCTATTTTTCATATCTCAAGTAATTATTAATAATGATTCAAAGTCTCATAACTTCTATACCTAATCAGACATTTCTGCTTTACACAATCATGCATGCTGCTTCAATTTTCTAGATGTGTTCTCATCAAAACAACTGCAACTTCATTTCAGTTGAAGTCAGGAAATAGTTGTAGTAACTAATGCTAATTTGAACTACCGCAGAAACATTACAACAGTGATTTCAAACTACATTTTGCATCACAATGTTATGCATAGTTATTTTTGACTATAGTTTTCTGCCTGCTTGTTGACAAATTCTGGCTTAAACAATCTGAGTGGCGAGAGTTGTGTTGCTATGGTTTGAGTGTTCCACCAAAGAGTTAAGAGTTTGAAATCTCCAGTCTTCAGTGTGGTGCAGGTGTTCTTGTAACACCTATAAAAAATGGATGTTAGAGAAAGGTAATTAGATCATTAGGCAAACTACCCTCATAAGTGATTAAAGCACTTCTTGTGAGACCTCAGTTCCCATGACAGTGGGCTATTGTATAAAAGCAAGAATGATCATTTTAATTGGAAGCTTCTTGCTTGAATGCATGATTACACCCTCTTGCATCCATTATTACCATGATGCTTTCTGCCTTAAAGCCTTCACTACAGGCTAAATGAATGAATAATATTTTAATATTTTTGTGGGGTTTTTGGAAATTAAAATGTAGTTATATTGTTTTTCCTGTTCCATTTTCTCCCTCTGTTTCTTCCCATCTATACCCTTGTCCCATTGTATCTCAAAGTCATGGCCCATGGTGACTTTTTCTTTAATTGTCATATATGTTACTATATATATATATATATATATATGTATGTTTGTGTGTATGTGTGTATGTGTTCTTAAATTTATATATAACCTACTCAGTCAGTTGCATGTATTCATATGATTTCAGGATTGCCCACTGTTATGGGATAGCCAATTGGGGGCTCTTCACTGTGGAAGACTATTCCTTTTGCTTTCAGCTATTCTTATTTGCTTGGTAGTTCTTTATCTAGGTTTGGGGCCTGATGAGCATCCTTGTTTAGGTCTGGCTTAGGCAGCCATTATAAATTTTTATTAGATTGGTTTATTGATTTGGCAGAGGAGGGACATGGATGTGCTACTGTGGAAGTAAGCAGACAGCTTGCAGGGCTAATTTATCTCCTACTATGGGACTGAATTCCTAGGAATTGAACTCAGGTTATCAGGATTGAGAACAAATGCCTTTACCCACTGAGCCATCTTGCTGGCCCCTACCATGATGCTTTGACTTAATAATAAACCTATTGTAGAAAAAAAAGAAACAGTATAATTTGGAAAGCTGAAAAGTCATTAAGTAACTATTTATTTCCCTTAATAATCTCATTCAAATACTTTGATTAGCATGGTTCACTTTAATTTTCAATTTTCTGGTCTGGTGACTCTTTTGGAAGAAGAATGAGTTTTCTTCCCTCCCTACTTTTACTTTAGTTTGTCGTGTTCCAAAATTATAGTAGTTTAGTCTGATTAAAGGAAAGTTAATATTAGTCAGTTTTACTGTGATAACACATCCTTTCAAATCACTGCGGCTTACCATTACAAATATGTATTTCTTGCTCAAGTTATGTAGTAGTTACAGCTCAGTTCTGACTCTGCTCCACTCTGAACCTCTGCTTCACACTGTTGTGTATTTCTAATGCTTAAATCTCGATGAAAAGAGCAGCTCTTATTTGATATGCGCTTTTTTTTATGACAAGTGTAGGGACAGTAGACACACATGATTAAATCCTATTCTGGGACATGGCATAAATAATGTTTACACAATCCACTCCCCAAATCAAATACTATGTCCAATGCTGAGAATTGGATCAGGAAGTACACTTCCTCTACAGTGAGGCTTCACAGGGTACATAATGAACTTGAGTGAAGACAGAGAACTATGAAACAGTGGAGGAAATGCAGGGTGTGAACAATTTGATTATCTAGCAGTTGGTTCAATTAACAGCTCTGATTTCAACTGCAAAGTGTTTCTTTTTAAAGAAACCATCCATTTCCACTGATGATACCTCAAGTGGTATTGATTCAGTTAATATAAGAAAGTTTTAAAGTTAAAATAAAAAGTTTTATGGTCAATGGTTACTAATTCTTTTTGGACATAGATGGTGCCTTGGTTTTTTCCCATTGCCATTAACTTCTCTCTCTTCCTTGCACTCCAAGCTCCATTAAGTTCTTCATTGAATACTTTGTGTGGGGGCCATTGAATACTCGGTATGTGATGCAATGCCTACCCACACTGACAAACCTCAAGAGATGTGTATTGCATGAATAGTTTAAGGTTAAAGTCACTTGGATTAATGGGAGAAATATGAAAGTATGTTGTAACAGTATAATTTGGATATATTCTTAAAGCTTCCTAAAAGTTCAATGGCTTCCTTTACTATTTGCTGATATTTCTTTTTCCTGATGTGCATAGGAGATAGGACAATAGATGAAAAGATTTACAGAACTAGATTGTTCATAGCTATCTTTATTGTATTTTTCTTCTGGAAAGTAATGTAAAATGTTTTCTGTAGGGTATATTCAGGAGCTCTGCTTTGTTGCTGTTGGCATACAGAGCACCCTGCAAGATGCTCAGTGCACAGCAGGTACTCAGAAAATGCATCCTGTCACTTAAAATTTTCATATATTATTAGGCTAAAAGTGATTCATTCTGTTTTATATTACTTTTGAAAATTTGTTCACATCCTGTAGTCACTAACAAAACCCCTCTGTGGACAAGAGAATATACTGTTTGGAGATAAAGTTTTGCATTTAGATATTCTCTACCCTTGGTGCAAATTTCTTTTCCCATCAAATATCCTGTGAAGAAGACAAGATGAGGGCAAAGAGGAAAATAGAGTTAATATTACCTAAGAGACCTTTAAGACCACAGTTCTTGATGAACAGACTTTCTGCTTCAACAAGCATAGGAATTCTTTCTCTCATGAAGCTCATGCTTTGTCCCTCTAGCATAGAAAGAACTATGATAAGTGGACTTTTCAGGTAGAGACCCAGAATATAACTGAAATTTCAGCAAACTCATAGTTTAGATCACTCAACTCAGTCTACTGGTTTTCTTCATAACACCAAAATTTTAGAAAGTTTCTAAATTTTATCTCCTCCTAATTGAATAATTATCATGTTAAGATGGCCTTTGTAGTGTTATAAACAGGAATTTTGAAAACCATTTAAAAATCTAGTTTTAATTTGTTGATTATCAGTGTGTAAAGAGTGGTGTCTATGTGCAAAGTATTATGAAATAAATGGGATGTCTGTACTTGGCAGCATAAAACCTCGTAAATGGTAATTGAAGTGCATTCAGAAAAATCTGGTCTTTGGTTTTTCCTCTCATTTGAAATTTCTAGAAAAGATTTTAATTTCTAAATGAAGAATGGGAATTATTTTCAAAAATTATGTATATCTTGTATGTATCATCTTTGTTAGTTTTGCTATGTCTGCTATTAAAAAAGCACATAAGCTTAAGGTGCATACACGTGTATCAACACTTGTGATGTGGAGGAAGGAGTTCCAACAGCTCAAGGCGATCCTTTGCCACATAATGATCTTGAGTCCAGTCTGGGATATAGGAGACTTTGTATTTACAGGAATTTGTTTTCTCACAATTCCTAGACTATAAGTCCAACATCAAGGAGTTATTTGGGTTGATTTGCTCTGGGCCCTTTATCATTGTCTTACTGATGCTCACCATTTGCTGTTTCCACAAATGATGTCTATCTGTGCCTGTGTGTCAGTTTCCTCTTCTTATAAACATCTGTCTATGGGATTTCAGCCCTACCCTATATATGTCATTTTGATCAATTCGTTATGTTAGTTATTTGATCTCCAAATACTAATGTAATAGGAGTCAGGGCTTCAATACATTAAATATAGTACACTACAAGAATACCATATGATTGAGGACAGGTATAATTGTATTCGATTTTTCCTCTGTTGAATTAAGTATAGCTTATCACATGATTTCATAGTCATTTAGTGATATGAAGCATGAGGACAATCATAGACAACAATTGTTATATTTTTCTTTGTTACTTTATTTAGGAATAATTAAAATGCACTAATACATGTGTACAAGTCAATGAATATTGACAAATGTAGCAACCAGTGCCAAGGGATGTTTTCTAACATCTTTAAAGTCTCTGCATACTTATTTTTGTGTTAAATCCTCTGCTCTAAGGCAACACCTATTCTAATTTCTTCTACAATAGATTCATTTTATACATTCTTTAATTTCAAATAAATGTTTGAAAATGGTGCAATCATGTTTGGGTTATTTTGTGCAGTACAGTATCTATAAGATTCATCCATGCTGCTTTATGTTGTTCATTTCTTTTTATTGCTGAAAGTAATACGCAGTATGAATATACAACAGTTTTCAACCATTTTCATACATATGTATATTTGAGTTGCTCTTGGTTCTGCAGCAGTATGAAGAGATATACTATGAACACTCTTTTATTAAATTTTTTTATAAAAACAACCTTTAGAATCACAGCAAAATTGAGCAAGACATTCTAAAATTTCGCTTGCATGCTCTTTTTTCACATATGAATAGCCCCCCACAATATCAACATCCTGGCCTAGAAGGACTCAATTTTTGCAGTTAATAAATGTACAGTGATATATCATACTTTAACTTCACAGTTAACCTAACAATTAACTCTTGGCGTTACACATTTTGCATCTTTGCATAGATGTTAATGATGACTGCCTTCCTGTCCCCTAGAGTACAATACAGTACATTTTCACAACCCTAAAACATCTCTGTATACTGATGGTTTACTCCTGAAATTCCAGTACTTAGAAAGCAGAGCCAGGAGGATCATCTCAAGTTCAAGACCAACCTGTGCAAAGTGAGTTATAGACCAAACTGATCTTAATATTTATCAAAATTCTAACGTATCACTTTGCACTTCCTCCAACAAATAACAGGACTCCTGTCACAGAGCATTCTAGCATTCATTACCGTCTTAATTTTCACCATAGAGCTTGTTTAAGAAAGCTTTTGTTTTAAGGAAAACAACAGCAAAAGCAAAGCTAATGTTATTAACTCTTGGCAGACAACATATTAAAGTTTTTATGAGTAGTATTTTCTCAATCTCACTGTAATTCCAGAATTGGAAGCTAAATTGTCATTTGTTCATTTCTTATGCATTAGTACTCCTCTCATCTGTCATTCTTAACCTTCTCACAGTGAGACTATAAATTAAAGCACAATCCTGGAAAGATACACTCGAAATACCCTAGTACATGCTAGAAACTGCAGATACGACATGTGGTCTTTGAATGAGATGTCCCTCACAGTCTCTGGTATTTGAATGTTTGGTTCCTCCTCAGTTTGTGGCACTTTTAGGGGAGGCTTAGGCGGTATGGCCTTACTGGAGTAAGTATGTCACTGGAGATGGACTTTGAAGCAAGCACATCATGAGTTTTCGGCTAGTTTGTGCTACACAGTAAGTTCCAGGCTGTTGTGTATGACATAGGGAGATCTTATCTCAAATTATAAAAAAATAGGAGGAGAGAAGGAAAAATGAGGAAGGAAAGAAGGAAAATTTAAGATAAGTGAGACAGTTGCTTAGCTTGAACTGTTTAGGAGGCCCCCAGGCAGTGAGACTGGGACCTGTCCTTAGTGCATGACCCGGCTTTTTGGAACCTAGGGCCTATGCTGAGACATTTTGTTCAGCCTTGGTGTGGGAGGGTCTTGGACCTGCTTCAACTGAATGTACCAGGCTCTACTGACTCCCCAGGGGAGACCTTGCCTGGAGGAGGTGGGAATGGGGGATGGGTTTGGGGAAAGGCTGGGGGGTGGGAGGAGGGAGGACAGGGTAATCCTTGGTTGATATGTAAAACGAATAGGAAATCTCTTAATAAAAAGAAAAAATAGGAGGAGAGAAGGAAAAATGGGGAAGGAAAGATGGAAATTTTAAGAACTGAGAATTATTTTTCCTTCTCTCTGGCATATCTACTTTTCCAGTATCACTGTTCTTGCATTTTGACATTATTAAGCAAAATATGGGTTATGTAAACACAAGCACTGTGATACTATGAACATCCATCTGGTAGTCAATATGGGTTCAAAATGATTGATAGGTAGAAAGCATATAGAGCATGTTATACCTTGGCCAAACAATAATTCATACCTCAGTTAAAGTGGAGGATAGCTAGAGATTTCATCATTCTACTCCAAATTAAGTACAATTGAAAATATGACCATTTATATCTGGAAATATTCATTTTGTCATATTCTAATTGAAAAAAAGTTATACGTATAAAGTAAAAAGCAACAACTCACAATCCATACTTTTCTGAGACTTCTTTTTCTTATAAAGGAAGGAGAATATATGGAATAATTTGTTTTGGAGTATATAACATTTGTATCAATAGGCTATATTTTGCTTGGTAACAAACTAGAAGAACAATTGAGTCACACTAATTTATTATTTATTAAAAGAATATTCAGAAATCTTTCTTGAAGTGGGTCAGGATGCACAGGGAACAACAGTCGGTGATGGGGATTAATTAGAACAATTTATAATGACATATATATATATATGGCACAATGAAACACATTCCTTTGTATTCTGACTTAAACCTTAATTTACAAAAAGAAACCCTTCTTAATTATGTTGAACTATAATATAGAAGAAGGTACCAGAGGCAACAATGAATATCCAAAAAAATAGAGAATGCTTACTCTGCAAAAGAATCTCCAAGAAGCCCCTCACAATACACTCCCAAATAACAATATGTCATACATCCCTCAATATTTATCAACAGATTAAAATACTGTTATCATAATTACAGTGAAACACCAGTGACTTGTTGCTAAATCAAGGTGACTATCTGTGCATTTTCTTTTTAACAGTATCTGTTTTCAATTCCTCTTCTATCCCAGTATTTAAACCGTGTGTATATACCACAAAAAGCAAATGGCAGCTCATATAGCTGAATTGCTCTATCTCTTTCAAAATTTATGACTTGCACTTTCGATTTAATATTCTATGTGATGTTTGGTAATACTGATTGCAACTGCCAAGTTCAATCTCTTACCAATAAGCAGGCAGTTGCAATCAGTTTTTGAACACTTATGGTATAACTGGGAGTGATCTCTCCCCATTTTTTAAACCACACTTCACATAATCTTGTTCCTGGCAGGGGGACAGTTTATTGTCAAATATACAGTGAGTAGGGGGTATTTATGATTTTGAACATGTTTCTATCATGGCTTCCCCCCTGCTGCCTTTCTGACAGCCTCGGTTGTTAGTCTTGAATTTTGTGTGCTGAAAATAAACCCTGCAATACATGAATTCTGGACAGCACTGGCAGCCCACTGGGGAGTGGGGATTACTTTAGCTATAGCCCCGGATTTCTTATAGTAAAAGAAATATTTCACAAAATTTGCAGACTGGACCAAAGTTACAAAATACTGTGGTCTGTCTATGGAAATGACAAATTCCCAGAAACTTTAGCCTGCGTTTTCCTAAAATCTATCCATTTATTAAATGTATTGTTTGAGATTAAATTTCACCTGAAATATAACTTTATTGACTTACTTATCTTAAATCAAAGTTTATGTTATATTTTATTTCATCCTAAATCAACAAATAGAGGCATTTGTAGTAATACCCTATAGTGATAATGATAAGGAAAGCTATAACTTGAA
>CABHPH010128420.1:8358-61686 GCA_902168325.1 Peromyscus nudipes
TCTCTCTCTCTCTCTCTCTCTCTCTCTCTCTCTCTCTCTCTCTCTCTCTCGGAAGGGGGAGGGAGGAAGGGAGGGAGGGAGGGAGAGAGGGAGAGAAATAAAGAGAAAATGAACTTCATTAGGGTTACTTTCATGAGCATTGCTTTTTCTGGGTGTGTTGAAGTTGTTTATATATTCTTAATTTAATATTGGTAGAGTACATATGTCTAGGGATTCATCTATTTCTTTGAGATTTTGTAGCTCTTTGGAGTATAAAATTTCAAAATATTCCCCAATCATCCTCTGAATTAAATTTTAGTCTGCTGTAACAAGTCTCTTTTTATCTCTAATTTTCTTAATTTCAGTCTACTCTGTTTTGTTCAGTTTGCAAATCCTATTTATTTCTCAAATAATCAACACTATCAAAGCTTAAAAAGCATCTCTGTACTTTGATTACAAAGTCCTTGAAGCTCAGAGCCAGGTTTACTATGAGGCTTATTAAAAGATTTTTAAACAAATTGGAAACAATCCTAATAGGAAAACACTTTATAAGACTATTAAGCCTTGATTTTAGTTTTCTGAAATATAGTATGCTATATTCTTTGGAGCAACACTACTGACAAGTATATTGGATACATGAATATGTTGATATGTGTGTGTGTATGTGTGTTTGTATGTTATGTGTGAAGCTGTAAAATAAAAAGAACTAAAAAGATAGTAATGAATTACCAGGGCAAATTTTAACTCAAAGTTAAAGCTCAGATGTAGTTCAAGATTGAAGCTGCTATTACACTGTAGAAATTTGCTAAACAAAGTTGAAATACTATAGAGAAGAAGTCAATGGAGGACATACCTCTTTAAGCTAGCACCATTAGGAACTATATCATAAGTACAAGGATGAACCAGAAATGAACATGAACCACAGTCTTACCCTAGGTCCTGACCAGAAAGTTATAATATTGAAGGGACATACAGAGTCACATCAACTGGGTTATCTAAAATATTCAGGAACAAAATGCAATGGTTTTCCCTTAATCTTAGTTTTTTAATTCTGAGAAGTAGAGACTGCATCCAATCAACCTAGTGCCAAAAGTCTTACATTTTCTTTGGTGAAAGGGAATGTATTTGGATCACATTCTTTCACCTCCCCCAAACCTTCCACAGTCTACCCACTTCCATACCTACTGAACTTCATGTTCTCTCTCTCTCTCTCTCTCTCTCTCTCTCTCTCTCTCTCTCTCTCTCAAAGGAAAACATGAAACAATATTTTGTAGGTCACTGAAGTTGAGTTTTAGTAATTTCAGATGATTTACCATAATAACACTGACAGTTTTGAGCCCAATTGGCCTGAGATAACTTAATGTGCTAGTTACAGTTTCTATTGCTGTCATAAAACACCACGACCAAAAGCAATAAAAAAAAAGCTTGGGGATGAAAAAAAAGGAAAAACAATAGCTTATTTCAGCTTACATGTCTCTGTTACTGTCAGCCATTGAGGGAAATCAGGACAGAAACCTGGAGGCAGAAACTGAACCAGAGGCCATGGAGAAGTGCTGCTTAATGGCTTGTTCCCCATGGCTTGCTCAGTCTGTTTTCTTTACAGCAGTCAGAACCAGCACTTCAGGGTGTCAAAGCCTACAGTGAGCTGGGCCCTCCTATACCAATCATCAACCAAGAAAATACACCACAGGCTTGCCCAAAAAGCCAATCTGCTGGGGCTATTTTCTCAATTGAAGTTCCACCCTACTAAATAACTCTGTATTATGTCAGATTGACATAAAACTACCCAGCACAATCCATCTTTCACCAACTTGATACACAAACATATAGCACAATTAAACCATAATTTCAATTGTTATCCCTACCATGTCATATTAATATCAAAATAAAATATTTCAATTTTTAGAAGTTCCACAATCTTTTAAATTTTAAACACTTTAAAAGTTCAGTCTCCTTTAAACATTCAAAGCTTAAGTCTCTCTAAAATATCCATAGTCTCTCTAAAATTCCAAAGGCTCTTAATTAATGGCTACTGTAAAATCAAAATTATATACTTTCTTACTCTAAGAAAGAAAAATCACACTCACAATCAAATCAAAGCAAAAATCAAAGTCCAACAGTGTATAAAGCAGTGCCCCAGGAATTCACTCATGATCTTCTGTGTTCCAAAGAGCCTTGGATCAGCTCCATTTCTTCCGCTCTGACATCCACAGCACACACCTTGTCTCCTTGAATCAGGCGGGTTCATCCCACAGCAAATGAGGTCATCTCATGGTAATTACATCTCCAAAATGCTGGGGTATCCTGCTGCAACTGATGCTATACCTTCACAAATGACCTTTACTGGCCTTACTTAAGGATCCCAGCCCTGTTACATAGTGCAAAGCCTCAGCTGCTCTCCATGACTCCTTCATGCCTTCAAAATAAGTACCATCTGGGTGACTCAGACTACCAAATTTGGCTTCCAGCATGAGATACATAAACTCTTGGCCCCCTCTGGACCACAGCTTCTGTTGCTGACTTCTAGGAAACACTTCCCAAAAGATCTGGTGTCAAATATTCTGGTTTCTTCTTGATCACAGGCAATACTTGAGCCCCATCTGACCAGTATTGATTGTCCCAACATAACAGACATTTTATTTTAGTAGTTAATTGAAAATATCAAATTGTCCAAAAAGAGTCTTTAAAGGACTCTGAAGTTTCACAAGCCAGGTCTTCTTCCACACTGCTCTCAGCAATAGCATCTAACTCCTCACAGTAGCTTAATGAGCTATGAGCACTCGATGGCTTTTCTAGCCAAAAGTTCCAAAGTCCATCCTCAGTTCCCCACAAAACATGGGTCAGCACTGCCACAGCTATTGCCCATAGCCAGTACCAATTTCTGTCTTAGTGTTTCCATTTTTTGTGGTTAAAAAAACTGACCATGATAAACTTGGGAAGCAAAGGTTTTATTTTATACTCCAACTTGTAGTCTATCATTCACAAAGTCAGGGCAGGAGCCTAGAGATATGAACTGATGAATAGGCCATGGGTCATGGAGGGGTACTGCCAACTGGCTTAATCTGCATGGCTTGTTTATTCTGCTTTCTTATAGCACACAGGACTTACAGTCCAAGGTAGCACTACCCACAGTGAACTGGGCCCTCCCACTTCAAATATCAATCAAGAGAGTGCACCCAGGCTGTTCAGTTGAAGGCGTTTTCTCAGTTGCAGGACTTTATTCCCAGATGATGCTATCTTCTATCAAGTTGAGTAAGAACTAGCCAACAGAGTAACAGCCTACTTCTAATTCTGGTTTACACATTCACTGTGATTTTCTTAACTATCAGATAAAATTCTTTTCTTTATTTTCATTTAAAATTCATCATTATTAAAAAGTCTTTGATTACTTCATCTAACACTTCATTTTCAAAGTGAAACACAAAACATTAACTGCAAAGAGCATAAATGATCATAACAATTACAATTATATACATCTACAAAATATCAGTTGGGCATGGAAATTTAATTAAAAATTTTAGAATGCTTGTGAGACTCCTTATTACATACAAGAGATCAAATTAAATTAATCTACAAAGTTATAATGACCATTTTATTTTGATATAAATGTTGTGTGCCTTTCTAGTTTTTTTAAGTGTAGAGTGTTCATGAAGAAATAAAAAATTACAAGATAAATTTGAAATCCCAAAATGATTATAGAGGGTGCATGGCAATATTTTTATGTAGCTGTTATTTTGTTACCATATGAGATTTATGATTCATGTTGTCTTCATCACTGTTCCATTGCTGTGAAGAGGGACCATGACCATGACAACTCTTTTAAAAGAAAGCATTTAATAGGATTTCCTTACAATTTCAGAGGTCTAATCCATTCTCACCATGGTGGGGAGCATTGCAGCAGGCAGGCAGACATGGTGCTGGAGAAGGAGCCGAGAGTTCTACATCTAGATACTCCATAAGCAGAGGAAAGAGTGACACTGGGCCTGGCATGGACTTTTGAAACCTCCAAGCCCACCCCCAGTGACACACTTTTTCCAACAAGGCCAGGCCTCTTTTATCATCATATTTAATTTAATTTATTTATTTTATATCCTGACCACAGTTTCCCATCCTTCTTCTCCTCCTATTCCCTCCTCCCACCTCAACCCACTCCTCCTCTGTTTCTGTTCAGAAAAGGACAGGCCTCCCATGGGTATCAACAAAGCATGGCATATCAAGTTGCAACAAGATTAAGCACCTACCCTTGTATTAAGGTTGGGCAAGGCAATGCAGTATGAGAAATAGGTTCCCAAGAGCCAACCAAAGCATGAGGGACAGTCCCTGCTTCCATTGTTAGGAGTCCTACAAGTAAACCAAGCCACACAACTGTCACATATATGTAGAAGGCCTAGGTCAGTCCCATGCAGTCTCTCTCGTTGTCTCAGTCTCTGTGAGTTCCTATGAGCCAGGTTAGTTGATTCTGTGGGTTTTCTTGTGATGGCCTTGACATCTTTGACTCCAACAATCCTTCCTCCCTCTCTTCAGCAGGATTCCCCGAGATCAGACTAATGCTTGGCTTTAATGCATCTGTTTCCATCAATTACTGGATGAAGGCTCTCTGGAGACAATTGGAGTAGTCACTAATCTATGAGTATCCAGAATATTGTTAGGTATCATTGCATTGACATTTTTTTCCAGTCATGTTTGGTTCTATCCTAGGTCTCTGGGCCATCTAGCTTCTGGGTCCTAGCACTCCAGGCAGTGTAAGGGCTAAGATCAGTCTCATGGCATGTATCTGAAGCTGGGTCAGTCATTGGTTGGCCACTCCCACAATATCTGTGCAATCCTTATCTCCCACAAACATATCCCATAGGTAGGAGAGACTGTAGGTCAAAGATTGTGTGGCTGGATTGGTGTCCCAATTT
Organism: Peromyscus nudipes; assembly: GCA_902168325.1. Taxonomy (NCBI): domain Eukaryota; kingdom Metazoa; phylum Chordata; class Mammalia; order Rodentia; family Cricetidae; genus Peromyscus; species Peromyscus nudipes. The sequence continues at coordinate 13,242 of CABHPH010128420.1, forward strand.
CCCTGCTGGAAATCTTGCCTGATCACAGGATATGGCAAGTTCAGGCTACATACCCATTATTGCTAGGAGTCTTAGCTGAAGTCATGCTTTCAGATTGGTGGGAGTTTCCCTTGCACCAGGTTTCTACCTAATGCCAAAATGAATAGCCCTTTCCAGTTATCTCTTTCAATATTCTCCTTCTCCATCCACTCCCCAAACCAATCCCTCATGTTCCCATCGGCAACTACACCCAGTTGACCCAGGGGATCTCTGCTATTCCCTTCACAGGGAGATCCATGTGCCCCTCCTTGGGCCTTCCTTGTTACCTAGCCTCTATGGGTATGTGGATTTTAGCACGGTTATCATTTACTTTACAGCTAATAACCACTTATGAGTGAATACATACCATGTTTGTCTTTCTGGGTCTGGATTACCTCACTGAGGATGATTTTTTTTCTAATTCCATTCATTTGCCTTCAAATTTTATGATGTGATTGTTTTTAAAAACTGAGTAATATCCTATTGTGTAAATTTACTACATTTTCTTTATTCATTATTCAGTTGAGGCACATCTAGGTTATTTCCAGTTTCTGGCTATTATGAATAAAAGTACGATGAATATAGTTGAGCAAGTGTTCTTGTGGTATGATCGAACATCTTTTGGGCATATACTCAAGAGTCATATATAGCTGGGTCTTGAGGTAGACTGATTCCCAATTTTCTGAGAAACCACCATATTGATTTCTAAATTGGCTTTACAAGTTAGCACTCCTACCAACAGTGGAGGAGTGTTCCCCTTGCTCCACATCCTCTCCAACATAAGCTGTCACTTGTTTTTGAACTTAGCCATTCTGACAGGTGTAAGATGGTATCTCAGAGTTGTTTTGATTTGCATTTCCCTGATGACTAAGGATGTTGATCAATTCCTTAAACGTCTTTCAGCCATTTGAGATTCTTCTGTTGAGAATTCTCTGTTAAACTCTGTAGCCCACTTTTTAATTGAGTTGTTCAGTATTTTGCTGTTTAGTTTCTTGAATTCTGTATATATTTTGGAGATCAGCCCTCTGTCAAATGTGGGGTTGATGAAAATTTTTTCCCATTCTGTAGGCTGTCATTTAATCTTATTTACTATGTTCTTTGCCTGACAGAAGTTTCTCAGTTTCAGCAGGTTACATTTATTAATTGTTACTCTCAGCATTTGTGCTACTGTTGTCATATTTAGGAAGTGATCTCCTGCACCAAGGCTTTCAAGACTACTTCTTACATTTTCTTCTCTCAGGTTCAGTGTAACTGGATTTATGTTGAGGTCTTTGATCCATGTGGACTTCAGTTTTGTGCATGGTGACAGATATGGCTCTATTTTAAGTCTTCTACATGTTGGCATCCAGTTATGCCAGCACCATTTGTTGAAGACACTTTCTTTTTTTCATTGTATAGTTTTGGCTTCTTTGTCAAAAATCAGGCATTCATAGGTGTGAAGATTAATGTCAGGGTCTTGAATTCGATTCCATTGGTCCACATGTCAGTTTTTATGCCAATACCAAGCTGTTTTTATTATTATAGCTCTATAGTAGAGCTTGAAGTCAGGGATTGTGATGCCTCCAGAGGTTGCTTTATTGTACAGGATTGTTTCAGCTATCCTGGGTTTTTTGTTTTTCCATATGAAGTTCAGTATTGTTCTTTCCAGGTTTGTGAAGAATTGTGTTGGGATTTTGATAGGGATTGCAATGAATCTGTAGACTGCTTTTGATAAGATTGCCATTTCTACTATGTTAATCCTACCTATCCATTTGCATGAGAGATTTCATTTTCTGATATCTTCTTCAATTTCATTCTTCAGAGACTTAAAGTTCTTGTCATACAGGTCTTTCACTTGCTTAGTTAGAGTTCTCCCAAGGTATTTTGTATTATTTGTGGCTATTGAAAAGGGTGATGTTTCTCTGATTTCTTTCTCAGTCTGTTTATCATTTGTGTATAGGAGAGCTATTGATTTTTTTAGTTAATCTTACATCCTGTTAGCTCTTCTTTGAAATTCTGGTAGAATTCTGCACTGAAACTATCTGGTCCTGGTTTTTTGTGTTTGTTTGTTTTGTTTTTTTTTTGGTTGGAAGACTTTTAATGACTGTTTCTATTTCCTTACGTGTTAAATTGTTTATCTGGTCTTGATTTGATTTTAATTTAATTTAATTTAATTTAATAAGTATGTGGTACCTATCCAGAAAATTGTCCATTTCTTTTAGATTTTTCCAATTTTGTGGAGTACAGGTTTCTGAAGTATGACCCAGTGATTCTCTGGATTTTCTCATTATGTGCTGTTATATCTCTCTTTTCGTTTCTGATTTTGTTAATTTAGATGTTCTCTCTCTGCCTTTTGGTTACTTTGAATAAGGGTTTGTCTATCTTGTTGATTTTCTCAAAGAGCCAACTCTTTGTTTCATTCATTCTTTGTATTGTTCTCTTTGTTTCTATTTTATTGATTTCAGCTCTCAATTTGATTATTTCCTGGGGTCTATTCCTTCTGGGAGAGTTTGCTTCTTCTTCTTCTTGTAAAGATTTTAGGTGTGCTGTTAAGTCGCTATTGTGAGATTTCTCCAACTTCTTTATGTGAGCATTTAATGCTATGTATTTTCCTCTTAGCACTGCTTTCATAGTGTCCCATAAGTTTGGGTATGTAGTACATTCATTTTTATTGAATTCTAGGAAGACTTTAATTTCTTTATTTCTTCCTTGACACATTGGTGATTTATTTTCCATGAGATTGTAGGCTTTCTGTAATTTTTGTTGTTGTTGAAATCTAACTTTAAGTCATGGTGGTCTGATAGAATACAGGAGGTTATTCCAATTTTTTTGTATCTGTTGAGATTTGCTTTGTGACCGAGTATGTGGTTGATAATAGAGAAGGTTCCATAGGCTGCTGAGAAGAAGGTATATTTAGTTATAGTGGAATGTTCCATAGATACCTATTAAGTCCATTTTGAGTTATAACGTCGTTAGATCCCTTATTCCTCTGTTTCAGTCTAGCAGATCAGTCCATTGGTTAGAGTGGGGTGTTGAAGTCTCCCACTACTAGTGTGCAGGGTTTAATGTGTGTTTTAAGCTTCAGTAATGTTTCTTTTACATATGTGTGTGCCCTTGTATTGGGGGTATAAATGTTCAGAATTGAGACTTTGTGTTTGTGGATTTTTCCTGTGATGAATACTTAATATCCTTCCTGATCTCTTTTGATTGATTTTAGTTTGAAATCTATTTTGTTAGATATTAGGATAGCTACACCAGATTGCTTAAGTCCATTTGATTGAAAAGTCTTTTTCCAACCTTTTACTCTGAGATAGTGTCTGTTTTTGAAATTGAGGTGTGTTTCTTGTATGTAGCAGAAGGATGGATCCTGTTTTCATACCCATTCTGTTAGCCTGTGTCTTTTTATAGGTGAATTGAGTCCGTTAATATTAAGTGATATTAATGACCAGTGATTGTTAATTCCTGTTATCTGTTGGTGGTAGTGTGTGTGTGTTTCCCTTCTTTGAGATTTACTGTTGTGGGGTTATCTATTTCCTGTGTTTTCGTGGGTGCATCTAACTTTCTTAGTTTGGAGTTTTCCTTCTAGTGCTTTCTGTAGGGCTGGATTTGTGGATACGTATTGTTTAAATCAGATTTTGTCTTGGAATGTCTTGTGCACTCTGTCTATGGTGACTTAAAGTTTTGCTCGGGATAGTCATATGAGCTGGCATCTACGGTCTCTTAGTGTCTGCATTATGTCTGTCCAGGACCTTCTGGCTTTCAGAGTCTCCATTGAGAAGTCAAGTAATATTCTGATGGGTCTGCCTTTATAAGTCACTTGGCCTTTTTCCTTTGCTGCTCTTAATATGCTTTCTTTATTCTGTATGTTTAATTGTTTAATTATTATGTGGCAAAGGGACTTTTTTATGGATCTTGTCTATTTGTTGTTCTATAAGCTTCTTGTATCTTCATAGGTATTTCCTTCTTTAAGTTGGAAAGGTTTTCTTCTATGATTTTGTTGAATATATTTTCTGTGCCTTTGAGTTGGTATTCTTCCTCTTCTTCTATCTCCATTATTCTTAAGTTTGGCCTTTTCATTGTGTTCCAGATTTCCTGGAAGTTTATTTGTTATGACTTTTTTGGCTTTAGTGTTTTCTTTGAATGATGATTCAATTTCCTCTATTGTATACTCCAAGCTAGAGATTCTCTCTTCCATCTCTTCTATTCTGTTGGTTATACTTGCATCTGTAGAAGTTATGGGTGAGGATTCTTGGGCATGGGTTGTGCCCCAGGGCCTAGGTCCTAGAGGCAGGACTGTTTGGGTGGGAAAAGAGTCACTCACCTCTTGGTCCAATCAGAGGTATCAGATTCTGTGTCTCAGGAAGCCAATGAGGTACCAGGGGGATGGGTAGGTTTGGGGTAGGGAATGGGTCTTGTAGGTTACATTGTCAGATGGGAGGATGGGAGGGGGATCCTGTGGGGGATCCTGTCCACAGGAGTCGTCCCTGCTGGCCAGCAACTGGGGCAGCAAAGGGTTAGGGTTACCAGGTACAGGATATGACCAGGGTCTAGGTCCTAAGGGCAGGACTATCTGATTTTATGTCAATATCATGCTGTTTTTATAACTGTAGCTCCGTAGTAGAGCTTGAGATCAGGGATGTTGATACCTCCAGAAGTTCTTCTATTGTACAGGATTGTTTCAGCTATCCTAGGTTTTCTTGTTTTTCCATATGAAGTTGAATATTGTTCTTTCAAGGTCTGTAAAGAGTTGTGTTGGACTTTTGATGGCATTGCATTGAATCTGTAGATTGCTCTTGGTAAGATGGTCACACCTCTTAATCCTTCTCAAGTAGTGCCACACCCTGATGACTAAGCATTCAAATATGAGCCTATGGGGGCCATTCTTATTTAAAGCACCGCATATACTTTCTTATATTTAAAGTTACAAGGATCAAAACATCTCTGTGCTTCTCATTAAATGAAATTACAGCCCCTAAAAGATGTGAGTCAGATCCCTGCTCTGTGATTCAACTCCTGCTTGAAAATTAAAAAGTTATTAGATGATTACCTGCTGATTTCTTTTTTTATACTCTTTGTGTTTGATTTGTTTGTTCTTTTGTAAATCAAAATAATTTCTAAATGTATTAAAATAATGTGAAAGTGTGATGTGTGTGCACACACACAGGCATGCATGCACACACACATAGATACAAAATTTTACTTTTGGGGGACTGGTGAAATAGCTCAGCAAGTGAAGGCCCTTGCAGCATGAGACTGAGGAGCTGAGTTCAATCCCTGGAAACTGCATGTTTGAAATGCCTTGCCAGATTCCAGTAGGAATAGTTGATTCATTTGTGTAGTCTCAAAGAGCTCTAAGTATAAAACTTGATGTATATTATATTATTAATATTATTAGTACCTCATTACTATGAGTTGGTTAGAGCCTATAAGAATTATTTGTACATTTCTATATTAGTCCTATAATTAGGAAGATACCTATAAGTTTATGTGCAGGAAACTAATATTTAAGTTGCTCCAATCCTTCATCTTATTGACTTGGAAACTAAGGCTCAGTGAGGTGAATTGATTAATGCCATACATCTAAGTGGTATGAAAGCCAGGAGAGAAGTACATTATCTGGGGTCAAGCCATCAATCTAGACTGCTGTCCTTCCAAACCCAAAGAGGATGCTGAGGGCTTCGTGCTTCACAAACACTTGACCTATTTTTGCCAGGAATGGATAAATCTGACAAATTTAGGGTGTCTGGGGTTTTCATGTCAGAAATCTCCTAATTCCTTAGCATATATACGTTTCAATATGGATCTTCAATGTCTAAAATGTTCAACTGCTTGTAATGATTTTAAAAGTGGATGTGGTGAACAGAACAGAAACTTAATGGGTTTGAGGGATCTTTCAATCCATAAACGTGTTTGATATACAAAACATATCAAATAATAACGATACACATTTTTATTTGTATACAAAACTAAATGTGTTATACTGTCAGTTAGCTTATAGAAACAGTAATTAAAAGTAACATATGCTGTTGCTGGGTACAGTACACACTCTTCCATAGTATGTACAAATCTACCTATATTTTTTTGTTAGAGTAGGTTTCATTGTGATATTTTTCTATTTATATTTAATGTACTCACCATCCATTAACCTCTCTTCCTACTTTCCCCTCTAACTGATCCCCTTCTCTTCCTAAATAGTCCCCCTTATATTTTCCTGTTGTAACTTTCTAACATTCATTCTATGTATAAGTGAAACATGTATTTGTCTTTCTGAGTCTGGCTTAGTTTGCTTAACATTCTGCAAATCATGGAACTTTGGGTTGTTTGTGGCCTAATAAGACTTGTGCATATTTATATAGACTATATATTCTATGAATGAATATATACTATATATTCCATTTTTGTTGTGCATTCATGTATTAGTGGGCACTAAAACTGAGTCTATGACTTGGCTATTATAAATACTGTTACAATCAACATGGATGATTGTAACATACAGGTAGCTGTATGATGGGCTCCAGAAAGTACTAATGAGTAACTCTAGGTCTCTGCTTTACAGAAATTATGTTTTTTTTGTTTGTTTGTTTTTCGAGACAGGGTTTCTCTGTGTGTAGCTTTGCGCCTTTCCTGGAACGCACTTTGTAGACCAGGCTGGCCTCGAACTCTCAAGAGATCCACCTGGCTCTGCCTCCCGAGTGCTGGGATTAAAGGCGTGCGCCACCACCGCCCGGCCAGAAATTATGTTTTTATGTCTGTATACTCATATATTCCACAATGGCAATATTTGAGAATGCTAAAGTAGAAATATGTAGAGATACAGATGTATATATACATTGAAGTGAAACAGTGAAAACATTTAATGAAGCTATCTGAGTAAGGAAGACTGTAGTCTTTATTATAGGATACAGGAAAACAAATCTACATATACACATAGCTGCCAAGAGCTCATTCAGAATGGACTTTCCACATGTATCATTTCCATCATTGGTACTTTTCCTCTCACTCTTCTATATTGCTGTGGCACAAGACAGTAAAACAATATGCAAGGACGTCTGCTTAGATCATGCCAGGGATCTTACACTTAATCATAGACATTCCCAACATTTATAATCAATGTACCCAAGAAAAGTCAAGCACTAATTTACATGGATCCTAATGTAGAAAGGTATAAAAAATCAGATGGTATGTAGATATGGCATCTAGATGTGCTGAAAATACTTCCATTGACTAAGGATGTATTTTAGTGGTAGTGAACTAGCCTAGCACATGGGATACCCTGGGTTCATTTCCCACATTGCCAATAACAAAAGGTTTGAGTCAAGAGTAGCTTTCCAAGTACTCTTAGTCATTAGGTGCCTTTTCTAGGACTGTTGTGCACTTTATGTAAATTGGTATAATTCTGACTTATATATTATCATGTTAAACATAGGCTCCCTAATGGAATTTGAACATTTGAGGATGACTATAACCACTTTGACAATTCTAATCATCAAAAAAATCATGGTTTAGTCCAGTGAGATGGCTCAGCAGGTAAAGGTACCTTCCACCAAAGCTGACAAGCCACTATTCATGAGACCCACATGGTGAAGAGAGAGAGACCTACCCCCACAAGTTGTTCTCTGAATCCCACAAACATACCATGGCATACTTGCACACACAAGCAAACAAATTATTGCAATGAAAAGTTTTTTTATCTAGTTTGAGTATTTATATTGTTAATGTATTATATTGAATCATTTTAACTTTAATAGACTTTACAACTTTCCTGTACTTGAACACATTCCAATAGCTACAAAGAATCATTTGTAATACAAACAGTTTAATGAAGTATAAAGGCAAGGAAAAAAATCCCCCAGTTCCCAAAAAGATCCATTTATGAAGGTTCTTGCAATTTATTCTTGGGAGCAGCATAATCAAGTTGAGGTACTGTCAATTTGGAGTCTACTATAGGATAGAATATGTGCTAGAACTATGAGAACTCTTTATTCCTGGCTTTGGTGAATTCATATGTGATTTTAGGTGCATGAAATAAAAAAAATGAATGACCTCATCTATCTCTTTTACTTGAACAAATAGAGATCTATGGACTCTGGCTTCTAAGTCTGCTCCAGAAACCCAATTAGATGTGGTGATGTAAAAGCATTGAGATAGGCCAGTACTTTGAACTGAGCTCCATTGCTGTTCCATGACACTTATATTAGGAATGTGAACTAATTAAACACCAGAAAAATCAGTCCACTTTGGGTGAACCATTAAGTCTCCCAATTCACCTTGTTCTCATAACCATGCTTCAATAATTCCAAAAAGACAAATTAGCTGGCAGAAACTGCTCTCAACTAATGGAAACAAAGTGATATGTAGACCAAATCGACAGTGATAACATTTCAGCATGGGAGCTTTGACACACCTCATAAAGTTCAGTTTAGAATTATGACTTTTGCTTTGATTTCCAACCTTGTTTTACTGGTCTACTATATGAGTTCTTTTATGTAAATATATGAGAAACCATTTCATCACTCTAATCTCTTTCTTTTTGGAGAACAATAACTCAAGCCACTTAAGCACAGTGTATGTGTTTTTAAAATATTTTCATGATCATTTATTTGGTCTAGATCTTTGACTTATCTTTGAGTCCTGATACTCTAACATCCACTTGAGTCTTTCTGCTTGGAAGGCTTTCCTTTGAGTTTCTAGTTATTGGGTTTTCTAATTCTACCTTCATTTCAGCTTGAGTCCTCAAAAATGTTTCTATCTCCTAACTGAGGCATCCTGGACTGTCCTGATCATTTTCATCAGCATTATGTTTGTGTTTTCTTGGGCTTCACTCAGACATTTAGTCCCCTTAAGCTCTTTTTCTTTGATTTCATTGAACCAATTTGTTGTGTCTTCTTTAAATTCCTTGAGTTCTTTAATGAAGCTTAAGATTGCTCTTTTCAATTCTGTGTCCTGTGGTTCACCTAGGTAATTGTCATTGGCAAACATTTCTACTGGACTGCTAGGTCTTGAGCTTTCACATCACATTGTTTGTGGTTTTGATATGAAATCTCGGCATATAGACTGCTTTGGTTAGTTCTAAGTATGATGTAGACAGAGCAGGTTGAGGCAGAAGAGAAGATATGCAGTCAGGTTGGGCCTACAAGATGGAAATGGCTTGGGAGGATTAAAGTCAGATGGACAGACAGGATTTGGCTGGTACACCTGTTGTACCTCCTGGACAGAGTCTCAAGGGTGGGACCAAATCTGGCTGGATAGAAAGGTTAGATACAGCATGGGAAAGGCCTGTGCTTTAGAGGTGAGTCAGGGTGGGTCCTGGCAGAAACCCAGAAATTAGCTGCGGTGCAGGCAGGGGTGGATAGATTAGGCCTGGGCACTGATGTGGACCAGGGCTCTCTTATATTCTGTTGGTTATACTTGCTTCTGCAGATTTTCCATTTCCAGAATTCCCTTGGTTTGTGTTTTCTTTATTGTTTCTATTTCAATTTTCAAGTCTTGAACTGTTTCCTTCACCTGTTTGATTGTTTTTTCTTGGCTTTCTTTAAGGGATTTATTAATTTCTTCCAATTTTTTGTCTTTTCCTTGATTGCTTTAAGGGACTTTTCATTTTCTCTTTAAGGGCCTCTATCATCTTCATGAAGTTATTTTTAATGTCATTTTATTGTGCTTCAGCTGCATTGAAATGTTCAGGTCTTGCTGCTGTAGGATCACTGGGCTCTGGTGGTCCCATATTGCCCTTTCTGTTGTTGAATGTATTCTTACACTGGTGTTTATGCATTTGTTCTTCCAACTGGTGTGGGTCATGCCGGTGCCTATGTAGTTTACTGGGGTTGTGGGGGAGGGCTGGCCATGGGGAGGGTAATCAGGTACATGGGGTTGGGAGGCAGAGTGGGTCTTGGGGGGACAGAGTCCTTGGGTGGCAGTGGAGGCAGGTCTGGAGTGCAGCCTAGAGGCAGTCTTCTCACATGCTTGCAGGCTGCTGGGGAATGCACCAGAGCAGTAGAGTTCCACCAGAGTTGGAGGCAGGGCCCAGCTGCCTTGCTGGTGGTGAGATAGGATGGAGAGAGGTATGGGATGCATCTTGGGGTTTAGGGTCTGGACTTAAGAACAATTCAGCTGGGAGGTCAGTCACTCATGTATTCTTCATTATCCCTGGCAATACTTAACATATCGAAAAGGCAAGGATTGTTCAAATATATTATTACAAACACTTGATTCACTGTGAAATACATTAACATATTAAATCTGCTTTATCTAGCTTGTTATAAATGGTTCTCTAAATCCACAATTTTAATAGGAGATTGAAGGGTACTTATTGCTGGAAGTTTTATCCTAGGAAACTTTGCTGCTTCCTAGTGAGTGACTATCTATTCCTAGCATGTTCCTTTATCCATTAACAAGTACCACCTCATTCTTACCATTACTGGTAGTAAAACAACCATTTCATCATAGGGATGCATATCCTACTGGAGTGACAACAATTTTTGAAACTTTATTTTTTTCATTTTACATACCAACTGCAGTCCCCTCTTCCTCCCCTTCTCCCACTCCCACCCCAGCTCCCGCGTCTACCCCCCATCCTCAGAGAGGGTAAGGCCTCCCATGGGGAGTCAACAAGGTAGCATAGGAAGTTGAGGCAGGACCAAGCCTCTCCTCACTGCATCAAGGCTGAGCAAGGTATCCCACCTTAGGGAATGGGCTCCAAAAAGCATGTTTATGCACCAGGGATAAATCCTGGTCCCACTGCCAGGGCCCCACAAACAGACCAAGTCACACAACTGTCACCCACATGCAGAGGGCCTAGTTCAGGCTCATGCAGGCTCCCCAGCTGTCAGTTCAGAGTCTATGAGCTCCCACTAGCTTGGGTCAGCTGTCTCTGTGGATTTTCCTATCATGATCTTGACGCACGCCCCCCCCCCCTTACTCTAACTGGACTCCAGGAGCTCGGCCCAGTGCTTGGCTGTAGATCTCTGCATCTGCTTCCATCAGTTACTGGATAAAGGTTCTTTGATGACAATTAGGGTAGTCACCAATCTGATTACAGGGGAAGGCCAGTTCAAGCACCCTCTCCAAAATTACTAGGAGTCTTAGCGGGGGTCATCCTTGTGGATTCCTGGGAGTTTCCCTAGCCTCAGATTTCTCCCTGACACCATAATGGCTCCCTCTATCAAGATAGCTCTTTCAGTACTCCCCCTCTCTTTCCTTCCCAGTCTGCCCAGGAGATCTTATCTATTTCCCCTTCCTAGGACAATCCATGTGTGTCCCTGTTAGGATACTCCTTGTTACTTAGCTTCTCTGGAGTTGTGGATTGTAGCCTGGTTTGAGAATATTTTAAGGCACACTAGCTGCATACTTTCTAGGTTGTTAATAGTTCTTTATGCACCTAGTTTGTTTCCTTTGGAAAAAGAGCATTGTTTATACTAGTGATCAAACAGAACTCTGCAGCTTACACTTTGGTTGTCCTAATTATGTGCCCTATATGTAGAAAAGCCGCAGAAGCCATGCTCTATGGTAAGAAGGCACTCTCCAGTAGTTCAGACAGGATGTACTTAAACAGAATGATATCTAAGCCATCCTTTTGTTAAAGTCAAATGACTTGATAGTTATCAATACTAATTATCAATCTTCTCCTTAGCAATGTCAGTTTATCAATTGAATTATCATGTTAAAGAGTTGAGAGCTTGTTTAAGAATATATCAAATATTAAAACAAATATTTTATGATTTAGCAGACAAGATCTTTCAGAATTTAGGTTTACTACTAGTTATACTTACAAAGTCTAAGGAGTACTACTATTTCAAATAGATAAATTATTTGAACTCAAAAAAATGTTATGCCACCTCACAAACAAAAATCTACCATAAAAGATCCTTATAGACATCAAACTGATATTTAACAATTTCTTTTATTACATAGAAATACTTAAAACCACCCCCCAGATGATTAACTATTTCCAGAAACATAGTCAAGAAATACAGACTCTAAAATTCTTGACGGATGACAGATGGAGGTGGCCCATTAATACCAACGTATGTGTCTTAAAGATCAGGATACTGTAATCGGGCAAGCAATCGTATTCCCATCTTTGGGTCTGGTTCACCAGATTGAGTTCACATTTACAAGCCCATGGTGAAAAGAAGAGGTTCAAATCGAGGTACCTGGACAGTCCAAAGGAGTTTGTTGTGGTGTTACATCAGGAGTTTCCAATATTGTCCATGTTCAGTCCCAAGAGCAGTCTTAAAAGAGGTGAAGATTTCAATACAGAAGCATCTGAAACTGAGACAATATGAAAGACCCAAAGTAGATATGCTGCTTGCAGACAGGATGGCAGGTTATGACTGCAGTTTTCCAAGGAACGTGTTTCGAAGCACAGAGGCTAGAAAGGCTGGCAACCAAGGGCTTGTTTGGTTGAGTCAGCTGCTACTCAGCCTGATCAGTGTGCGACTGAGACTGCTGGTTGAAAGGAGGTCATTGTGTACAACTGGGTCTATCCTTATTGGTTGAAAGTCTGAACAAAGATGATGTCAATAATGAGGTGAACTGTGACATCATGAGGCATAAAAGTTCTGCTATTCCCTATAGTACAGGACACATTAAAGAGTACTCAGACAGAATATACTCTGAAACTTCCTAGTGGATCAGGTAATATACAGAAAATACTGTGGCACAATAAATGTACTAGGATAGAGATATATGCAGTTTACAGTTAGAAGACATAGGGGGAGAGAAACTGTACATGGAGTTTCAGAAATGGCTTCCCAAGTGAAGTACTATTTTAGGTGAGTTTTTAATTATGTGTAGGAGTTTCTTTGGAAGAGTAGGAAGTAAAGGGCTATTTTATAGGCATTACTCTGGGCAAAAAAAGCTAAAATCAACTAATACATAGAAAAGTCAAAGGGGAAAATGACTAAAGATGATACTGGAGTAAATTGTAGTTCCCCTAAAACTTATGCCACACAATCTAATGAAATCCTATCGATTTCATTTTATAAGGCTTATAATCATCACAAGTTATCCAGTTATTACTAGAATTACAGCAAATTAAGGAAACATGTGGTGTTCTAATCCAAACTGGAGTCATACTTTGTGCATACTATTGACTTAAAAATCCTGCATTAATTTATCAAGTTTAACAGGGCATGTGTTATCATATATATAACATATAGCATATAATTATACGTACAATATTCACTATAAAATATGCAAGTAACATATATCATTTAATAAATAGTACCACACGTTTTAGGCATTTCTTCCTGCCACTAAAATAAATATGCATCTAACAGAAAAATTCTTGCTGATTTTGTTTATTAGATTTGTTTCAGACATGGACATGTTCTGCCTCAAGATGAAGGTGCTAAAACAGAGAGAGGGGAATTGTAACTGGTCGGACAGAAATAAAGATATTCTAAAGAGACACTTGGGTCTCAATTTGACTATCAGACTATTGAAACAATAGACCCAAAACAAATGAGAATTTCCCTAGGAATCTCATGCTGAGAGGCTTAGAAAGGGCTCTAGCCAGAAGGGGAACTAGTCTCCCAGAAAGAGATTTCTAACAGTTCTCACAACTTCTCAGACAACTTTACAGGATGAAACTGAAGACCATAAAATGATGAGTCAGGGGTGGGCAGAAGCTCATGGGTGGCCAGACTTGACTTGGGGCACAGGTTGTGACAACCCACGCCAAGTTCCATAGCAGTGCAGGGGCCTGAACCCCTTGCAGCCAGGTGGCTGTCTCACTGGTGGTCTGTCCACAGTGTTGGTAACTCTTTTAATGAACTCCTTGATCCCTAGTTTTAAAAAAAAAAATCTTGCTACTGCTACCCAGACTTAATTTATTTAAGACACCAAAACCTGTGTATGAATACTAATCTCTGTGTCCTGTTCCCATTCTTCCTTTTCTATTGATTTAACAGTATCTTTGCATCAACATAATCAAGTATTTTCTTTTCAGAAACCTAACTGTGTGGTTAGTGTAATACACTGTAACCAAAGCCCCAAACAAGAAAATATTGAGCCATAAAATTAAAGTCACAATGTTTGTTCCCTTTCCTGCATCATTTCATTTTTCCTGCTGCTGAAAAAGTGGGCCTACATAGTACAAATCTAGCTAAATTGGCCTTTATATATACTGAGAAAGGCAGATCACATGAAGGAAGTTTGTGATTTGTCCTTATACATTTGAAACCACTCTGAACATAATAGTTGAATAAAGAAATGAAAATATTTATCATCAATCCATGAGGAATGGCTTCAGTCTGTTTGAATGAAAGTTGCTTGATCAAAAGCCATTACTTTAGGGAGAGGTAGAATTCCTTTTCCTTTCAGGTGTGCCCCCTGAAATGTTTACCACAGTGGCTATCCACACACCTGTATAAAGCATAAAGATAGGACTAATAGGACTTGACGGATTTTTTAAAAATAAGGATGCAAAATTTGAATGGGGATTGGACATGGGAGGAGACAAGGGAAGGGGCTGAACATGATCAAAAAGCAATGTATATAAATCTCAAAATAATAAAATTTTAAAGGTCATGTAAAAAGCCTTAGAGTTATGGGGCTCTCTCAGTTGGCCAAGTACAGGGTGCTTTGAAAAAAATTATTGTAGTTCATAATGAACAAACCAGGTATGAGTTCCTAGCGGAATTTTTGGGTCACAACTTTCAAATGTAGCAAAGTTAGTAAGCCCAGCAGGCAGACTTCTCTCAGCCGAAAGAAGACAGTTAATACAATGTGTCCCCACATAACAATTTCTTTCAGAGTTTTGTCATCATACTGCAAAGCCACAACCTCTAATCTCAGGGTGATGCTTCAGAGTCCATTTTTGATAACTAATTAAAAGTTAACTTAGTCTGTATAGCATTTTCCAAAAATGTATGTGCAGTATACTCTTCAGCAGTAAAATTGATTTTACTATAGGGGCGTATTATTTAAACAAGCAGTCAGGGCTGCCTAAACTGGGAGTGTATCTGGAGAGGATAACTCATAAAGTATTGTGGAGCCTGTAATTATGGACAGAACTTTTTTAAAGGTCTGTAACACATGATTGTTTTGAGATGAGGAGAATAATTGGAGAAAAGGTTGGTTTATTGGTTACCAGGTTTCTAGGCCATTCAGGTTATCAGTAGTCAATGCCATTTCATCAGAAACAGAAGACAAAGTCAGAAGTCTTCATGTCATCATTTGCACAGAGAAGCATCATTCAATGACAAGTCCCTCAATGAAGAATGGAAGTTCAAGGTGCAGCAGTTGACCCTCACATGGACAAGGAGGTTGAACATCCTGCATAGTGCTGCCAGGAAATCCCTACTTCATACTAAGAGGGGGCTGGCTGGTTGCATATGTAGGATGTCCCATCTCCTGGCCCACTTCATCATGAAAGACACTGGAAGCGCCATTCTGCTAGATTGAAGAGCCATAAAGTCCATGTGTAGAAGAAACAAAGATTTGAGCTACATCTCTAGGAAGCCATTGATAGAATTATTTGAGGATAAAGACTGACTGCTATAACTTTAGTTCACAAAAGGAAGAGAGTATGTGAGTACATCTGTAAAGTTGAGGGCAGTAGATCTGACTTGAATCATATGAGCAGGCAAAAGGGATAGCGAAATTTTCAGACATTCTTACGGAAACAAAGGCAGTTCTTTAAAGATTGTGTCGCCTCTTCTCAGCATTATGCCAGCACAAGGAGATTTGGTAATTGAACATATTTATGTAGGATATTCAGAGGTAGATTACCCAGAGAAAGAGAGAAGCCAATCCCTACTCATAGAAAGAACGCCATTTATAGACAGAAGAGTAGAAAAAGTAAAAATGGATCACTAAGTTAGAAGTCATTTATTAAGTCCTCCAGAGAGGACTTAATAATTTTAAATAGGATAAAAAACAGTCTAACTTCAGGCAAGAATCCAAGTTACAAAGTGGAGACAGGAATGATTCCAGAAGAGAAAGTAATATGTCCCCCAATATTTTGAAAACATAATTGTTAGATATAGCACTTAGCCAGATCAAAGGAACTTATCATTATATTGTATTATATATAATTATACATATTTACAATTTGTTTTCAAGATTAGGCTTGCCTTTTGAAATATTTTGTGAAATAAGTATTTTATTAGCAAAAATTTGAATATTACTGATGTGTAGCTTTTCAGCTGCATTTGCAGTCTCAAGTAAACACCTGTGATTCTTCTGTTTTCACATAGAAAGAACAACAGTATGACTTTTTACATGGTTAGACATACATTTGTGTTTTCCATAAGATTCATGATTAAAGAGTAAAACAACTGGAGATCTTGTGTTTATCTTGCTGAGTTTTTAATAAGAATTTTTATGAAATGTGTCACTATAACGAATTGTTTTTCCATTTTTCTGTTTCTAGTACTTGCTCTTAGACAATTAAAACCTCTAAATTATTTTCTACTTATCTTATATCCAGACAAACTATGATTTCTTCTTGCTGAACGTACTGGTTTTAGAAATTTCAGATTTACTAGGCCTACAGGTACACGAATACTTAGATGATTTTATTCCTTGTTTTCCAAAGCTAAACAAGTTGCTTAAATACTCATCTGAATAAAAATGAACAAAGTACCAGCAAAGGCTTATAAAATGACCCAGCATATGAGGACACTTACGACTAAGATTGGCCAGCTGAGTTTGATCTCTGAGACCCACCAATTAAAATGAGAAAACAGACTCATGTAAATTGTCCTTTAACTTCCACATGTTACCATGTCAAATGTCAGCCCCACATATACACACAATAACTAGCTAACTAGCTAACCAAATAAATAAATAAATAAATAAATAAACAAGCAAACAGAAACAATGAGTAAGCTCAGTCTTACTCACCTAGCATTCACAGAGACCTAAGTTTAAGCCTTTTAACTGGTTTAAGAAAAATTTAAGGCACTATAATGAAAACAGAGAAAGTTAGTGTCCTCTCTACTTATTGAATCTGAAGAAGTTGAACTACAGTACCTAAATTATTATTACTATTGGCTGTTGTTTGGGGGAAAATTACCAAATTGAAGTGAGTTCTTCAGATCTATATATAATTAAAATTTTAATTAGGAATGACTTTTGTATTTATTAAACCTATTTTCAATGTTTACTAAAGTAGCATAAAATTTCTTCTCTATCATTAACATAATAGATTATGTCGGTACATTTTACAGTGTTGAATTACCATTTTGTTGCTGTGATTACTGTTGTTTTTCCATGATGTATTAGTCCTTTGGTACTTTTCTGAACCCTGTTCATTAATAATGTGATTGGAATTTTCTGTATATATATATATATATATATATATATATATATATATAAATGAATGCTATTGATCTCTATCCTTTTTAAAGGGTTTTCAAGTTTTGATGTTGATATTCTACTTATTTTATGAATTTTAAAATGCCCTTGATTTCTTCAGTGACATGTTCAACATTCAGTTGTGTACTGTTTAATCTGTTTGTCTGTGAATTTTCTGTAGTTTCTTTTCATGTTTGTTTCTAGATTAATTTTATTACAATAAGATAGAATACAAGAAATTATTTTGCATTTGTGTATTTGCTGAGATGTTTTCTGTGTCTAATATATGATCTATTCTAGAGAAAGCTCCAGGGGATGCTGAGAATGTTATTTTCAGAATTACTTGGATGAAATGTTCTGTATATAACCTCTAGGCCCATTTGACATATAATATTTACCTCTAATATTCGTCTTTATATTTTTGTTGCAATAACCTGTATATTGGGAGAAGTAGAGGTATTAGAGTAATCTACTATTATTGTTTTGTGGCTAATCATGACTTTATCTAGCAGTATTTCTTTTATGAAATTGGGTGCACTTGTTTTAAGTGAATACATATTTCTAATTGCAATGTCTTGATACTCTGTCTTTCTAGTGATCCATTCTATTAGCAAGACTTTCCAATGCATTTTATTTAATTTTTCATTTCCGGCATTTTAGTTTGTTTTTCTTCTTATTACTCTTGATTTAATTTCATTTTCAAAGCCCATACTGACCTCATTGTTTTATTTAAACATTTATTTGTATCTTCTTGGAATTCATTCAAAACTTTATTCATGTTGTTTTTGATTTCTTTTAACACATGAATAATAACTTGTTTGAATTTTCTGTCTGGAACTTCATCTATAGGAGGCCATTGGAGGCCATTACTGTGGGATTTACATTTTTTGCAGAAGACACGTATTAAAGATTTTAAATTTTAAGTCAACTATTTTTTAAAGACTTATTTATTTTATGTATGTGAGCACTCTGTCTGCCTGTACACCTGCATGCCAGAGGAGGCAACAGATCTCTCTCATTTTAGATGGTTGTGAGACACCATGTGATTTGCTGGGAATTGAACTCAGGACCTCAGCAGCCAGTGCTCTTAACTGCTGAGCCATCTCTCTAACTCTCTAAGTCAACTATTTTTTGTGGCCATTTGGTAACCTTTATGAGGGACCAGATTAGTATGGTTAAGATGACAATTTTTTCCTCTTAGACTAGTGCTCAAGAACCAGACTCTATCCCAGGATTCCCCTGAGAATAGAATACTCACTGAAAAAATAATCACTACCTACAGGTGAATCCACTGTGAAAATAAGGCAATAGTCAACTAAAAGCAATCATCTTTTAAGCATCAATCAGTGCATGAAGTGAAGATATATTAATAGTAGTGCGTATAATAATATATTACTGTGGGTATGAGTGGGAATGGTATATTAGTTAGTTGTCTTGTTTCTGACAAAATGCATGATCTAAGCTTCTTAATGGAAAGAAGATTTATTTGTGTTAGCAGTTGCAGAGGATATAGTCCATCACGGCAAGGAAGGTATGGTGGCAGGAACATAGAATGTTCATCATCAGGAGGCAGAGAAAAATGAATGTCATGAGATGGTACTACCCACAGATAGGATAGGTCTTCCTATCTCAATTGTATCAACACACCCTCACAGACATGTACAGCAATCAGGATTTTGGTGATTCTAAATCCCATCAGGTTGACAAGATGTACCATCCACAATGGTAAATAAAAAAAGGAAGATAAAAGCAAAGTAAGACCAATTGTTAATGTTAGGTTAATAAAAAAATAGAGAAGGGAAATAGTATAGAATACTGTAGGCCAAAAACAAGTTTAGGTGAGGGTTTAACTTAAAGGTAGACTGAGGGGTAACAGGCAAAGTTATACTATCAGATAATGTATAACAGTCCCATTTCTCAGAATGCCAAACCAGAGACTTTGTGAATTCTGCCAATTTGTGTTCCTTGGGAGAGGAAAATGAAAAGAAAAAAAACCCAAATCAAAACCGATCAAACAGGAAGGGGTAAAGGGGTGGGGGGGTAAGAGAAATAGATGGCAAGAACAGCAGGACCAACTTGGCATAAACTGACACTGGGCGTTAAATGAAATAGGAACACATATAGAGTGGAGAGAAAACTGGGTGGTAATATAGGATGGGGAAAACTGGCTTGCCTGGTTGCTGCACCAAGTTTCAATAC
Source organism: Peromyscus nudipes (assembly GCA_902168325.1). NCBI lineage: Eukaryota > Metazoa > Chordata > Mammalia > Rodentia > Cricetidae > Peromyscus > Peromyscus nudipes. Next base: position 32,739 of record CABHPH010128420.1, read on the forward strand.
TCTTGAGTTTCCTTCCCAGCTCTTATAAGACTGTCTCACCTCTGGGAATGATTTTGCAATGTATGGTATAATTCTTCCCTCTAGTTCTTCCTTTGAATGGTCAGATTACAGATTCTGTAGGATTATTAATTTTTTGGGCAGGGAAAGTCATGTTGTCTTGATTCCTCATGTGTCTTCATAAGAACTAGCACATCTAGGATTTAGCCAACTAGGATTCTTTTGATTACCTTCATTCTTTCGGTTGAAGTTTTTACATTGTTCACATGGGAGTAGATTACAGTAGGATTTGAGTATTGCTCCTCCCTACTGGACTGCTACACTCTCAGTTCACATGCTCGGATTATTGTACTCAAACTCCAGCACAACCCCAAGAATAGAAAGGTAACTATAGAAGCAACGACAAAATGGATAGGCTCTCTATGAAAATACAATAATAGTTCATTTAAATCAAGCATCTGTGGCTGGAAAGAGGGCTCAGTGGTTGAGAGCACTGGCTACTCTGCTCTTTTAGAGGTCCTGAATTCAGTTCCCAGCAAGCAAGTGGTGGTTTACAACCATCTATAATAGGATCTGATGTCTTCTTTTGGTGTGCAGAAGTACAAGCAGTAAAAACACTCATACACATAAAGCACATAACCAAATAAGCCTTTGAAAAAAAACCAAAAAATTAAAAATAAATAAACGAACATATTAAACCCAATAATATGGGGGAATAGACAAGATAGAACAATACACACCAAAACGTCAGTTACTATGAGTAGAAATGGAAAAATAGGCATAATAATTATGTAATTAATACAAGAATAACATAGAAACAATAGAAGAGAGACAAGAAAATAGAAAGCAGGACCAATATAGATGAAGGAGAGAGGAAAAGGCAGTAACAAAAGAGAAAGTGGTAAAGAAATGCAATCAAACCTCAATCTTAGTATTTGGGAGGATGGCACAGGGAGACCCCACACACCCATTTGTACCCCAGGCCAATCTATTTTTTAGGAAAGCCTAATTCAAGTTAAGGCAAAAGTGGAGTGGGTACAGTGCAGAACAACATGGTTCACAAAATTGAAATTAGATTTATTACATAAGGAAAATATAAGGTGAAGGAAAGAACTGGACAAGCCTTTGCAATCTGTTTCTGCAAGTTTCCTCACATGGGCACCATTGCCAAGTCTGTCTGAACTCTACCCTTTTTTTTCTATTTGAGTAGGTGTACTTCAATGGGACAAAAACCTTTGCTTCTTCTGCTGCTGTTTAACTCACCACCCGAGGGTGTGCTACATTTCGTTCCCTTTCTCTGGGTACCAGATAGGGCTGTAAGCTTTCCTCTGGCAGGCCCCATACTCTTTTTAAAGTATTTTTAAGCACTTGCCACAGCTTGTTCCTCTTCAGGTGAGCTAGTGAGTCTCATTCTGATCTGTTGATCGGATGACATGCCCAGTGCATGGGATTCTGCAGAGACCTGGCTCAACAGTTTTCCCATACAGTTACTGGTATTCAGCAGACCCAGTCTCTGAGTCTAGGCTCCTGATACTTACGCTGTGTTCCCAGAATGGGCCTTACAGAGAAGGACCTTTGTATCTAGAACTAGGTACAAAATCAGCCAGGATCTTTTAAACATGGCTTCCTTGCCGCTGACATTGTCATGATGACCTTGTCATCAATTAAATGGCATGTGGATCCCAAGATTCCCATCTGCTTGATTATAAATCTGCTCAGTGTGTATAACCAGTATTGATTTCATTTTTTTACTCTTATTCTCTTTCATCTTTAAATTATCTTGTAGTAAAGGTGCAGTGAGAATTTTCCAACGTTCTCTTCTTGTCGTAGGACATGATTCCAACCCTCTGCATAGGCACTCACTCCACACTGGAAACAAAGCACTTGCTCTTTGGGGGCTGAGTTGTGCCACATTCGAAAGTTTCCTTTCTTGCTTTGCTAGTGAAATTACTATTTGTTCGTCATCATTCATCTCAGGACAGCTGTTCTCCAATCCATCCTGGTTTGTTTCCAGAGAGTCTACTAGTAAGTGTATGGACATCATCTGCCATCTTCTAAACCCTAGTGTCATCCTGTAAAACATTATACATAACTCTGCTTCTAAACATTGGGTTTTGTCTTTTCCAGCTGTCATTTTTTTTTTTACTAAGTAACTCTCTAAACTTTCCACATATCCATTGTATGGGAAATGTGTCTGGATCATGTAAATACTGCTGTAAGAAATTTGCATTTATGGTAGAAAATAACAGATATAATAGTTCATCCAATGAAACATCTACTCATCTGCACATTTAAAGCACAACTGGGAATGAGATTGTACAAGCAAAATATGTCAATGAAAGTACTGTAATCATCAATACCATCAGATTCCATAGCAGATATAATTTAAAGAAGCTGAAAGAAGTGATAACAGACTGAGGTTGTAGCTCTCAGTAGTAGAGCACATACCCAGCATGTATAAGGACATAGGTTCGATCCTCAGCTCTGAAAAATAAAAAGAAATGATAACAGTCAAAAATCATAAACACTGTGTTTAGAGGACTTGTTAGAGATAAACACTTGGATGAAGGTGACATTGGTTGAGTTTTCAACATCCATCGCTTTTGTATAATTCAAGAGGAGGAAATAGTTCATACTATGTGCTGTCACTATGGCTCTAGACAATGCTCAATTTTGTTACCTAAATAACCAGAAGAAACTGGGCTCATCCTAGTTTTTAGCATTCTGGAGGCTAAGCCAGGAGTATTGTCATAAGTTAAATGTCACATAGTGGTTTCCTTGGCTAAAAGGGTGAGATTCTGTCTCAAAAATCAAGAAGAAGAGGAGGAGGAGAAAAGAAGGAAGGAAGGAAGGAAGGAAGGAAGGAAGGAAGGAAGGAAGGAAAACAGACAGACCTAAGAGAAAAGTTTAAATAAACTACAAATTCAATTTAGAAGTTGAGGGAGTAGCTAAGACAGAATAGTGATAGAGAAAGGAACCACAAATTCTTCTCTGAAAAGCCATAAACCCCTCCTACCACTACACTAACTTAGGTCATGCTTGCTAGCAAATGCTTCAAGCACATTAAGAAATAAGTGAACTGAAATGACATTTGAGCTGCAGCCCAAGGAATAGAACTTATGACTTGTTCCCAATTAAATAAATGATAGCCTAGAAAAACAAAACCACAAAATACTCTTTGAAGCAATAGAGTAAAATCCAGCATCTCAGCAATATAATATTCATAATGGTTAGGTTATGATAAATTTTTCTAAAATAACAGGGGAAAAGTAACATCCCTACATGTGCCTAGATCCACTTTTTAGAATCATATCCTGAAAACATACAGATATTGAAATTTAGAATAATAATAATATATTTGTGATAATGGCATAAAGGAAACTACGTTCACAATGATTGGAAATTGTAACTCTCAAAAGATATATAAGGAATTTGGGAGATGAAAAAAATAATACATGAAAAGATTTTAAATCTTTTGGATAGAAGTAACAGGAAAGGATAAATTACAAAAAAAAAACCTCAGTTCACTTGAAGAGAGATCCATTGCAGTCAGCACCAGATAGAAAAGTGTGCTCAGAAAAGAAATAACATATCCTAGGGAATATATTATGAAATGGTAGAATTCTCTAACATATACATGACCTGAGACTCAATGGGTAAAAGAGGGAATATTCTATTTGAAAAATAAGGACTGGGAAGTCCTTAAATTTGGTGAAAGTCATAAAGCTGTATACCCATGAAGGTATAAGAATAACAAGCATAAATATGAAATCCAGGGTTGGCAAGATGGCTAAGATGACATTTCTGATATTCTGAATCTCAGAGACCAAAGGAAAGCACTCAGGGGATATTTCTTGCCTACAGAGAGTTTTAGATTATTTTAGTGAAAAACTAGGTGTGAGCCAAGTGTGGTGGTGAACACCTATAACTCCCATAACTCTGGATGTTGAGACAGGAAAATCAGAAGTTTAAGACTAGCCTGGGCTATATACCAGGACCAGGTTCAATTTCTTTTCAATCCTTAAGCCATACTACAGTGTAAACTCTAAGTATAGTATCTATAAAAGACAATGAAAACAGGCTTTGAAAAATAGTTACCGTTTCTAAAGAGGCAAACCCCCCTAAAAAAAAACCAAAATCAACAAAGCCCACCATAGCAAGTAGCACCAACCCACAGGGAAAGAGGAAAATCTGATTTACAGAGGTGCTTCATCGTAAAATTAAAAATCTCCCCAAATATATGTTTCATTAAAATTTAAAATCATACTCCAAGTGGAGGCAGGCAGATCTTTAAGAGTTCAAGGCCGGCCTGATCTACAGAGCAAGTTCCAGGATAGCCAGGGCTACACAGAGAAGCACTGTCTCCAAAAACCAAAACCCGAAAAAAATCGTGAAAGGTAATTAGAAAATGTGGCACTCTTAAGGGGAAAAAAAACAGATATTGACAACAGGAAGCCCAAGAATGGAATTACCAAAATTTTAAACAATTACTTAAGTTATTTGGCGTGCTAAAGGAAATAGTAAACAAAGAACTAAAGGAGACAAGGAAAACGATGCTGCAACAAATACATAATTAAAAGTTTATAAAAACGAACCAAGAACAAATTTGGAAGTTAGAAAGTCCAATAACTGAAATAAAGAGTTCACTAGAGTCTGTCAATAGCAGACTGTCAACAATTTGATCTAACTTTATGTCTTAAGTAACTAGAGAATAAGAGCAAGATTAGCCCAACTAGCAAAATGATAAACATAATTTACTGGCTGGTTTTGAGTCAACTTGACACATCTGGAGTCATCGGAAAGGAAGGACCTTCAATTGAAGAAAAGAAATGCCTACATGAGGTCCAGCTGTAAGGCATTTTCTCAGTTAGTGATCAATGGGGGAGGGCTCAGCCCATGGTGGGTGGTGCCATCTCTGGGCTGCTTATCCTGGGATCTATAAGAAAGCAGGCTGAGCAAGCCTGGGAAGCAAACCAATAAACAGCAACCCTCCACAGCCTCTGGGATCCTGCCCTGCTTGAGTTCCTGTCCTGATTTCCTTCAGAGATGGTCAGCAATGTGGAAGTGTAAACCTAATAAACCCTTCCTACTCAACTTGCTTTAGATCATAGTATATCGTCACAGCAGTAGGAACCTCAACTAAGACAATAACAGAATAGGAAAATGTACAATTAAGAAATCCAAGATTTCTTTGAAAATTGGACAGTTTTCATGAGAAAAACAACAGAAAGAAAAAAAAATAAGTGACACAATTGACTAAAACTAGGCACAAAACTTGGTATGTTTCTATAAAATTGCAAGATTTACAAGTAAGGGGTGAAGAAATGGCTCAGGGGTTAAGAGTACTTGACGTGTTCTCAGAGGATCTCATTTCAGTTTTCAGCACCAATGTCACATAACTCATCAAATACCTGAAACTCACATTTCCAGAGGATCTAATGGCTTCTTCTGGCCTTTGGCAACACACATATGCATGTGAGCACAAGCACACAATAAGTAAATAAATAAATAAATAAATAAATAAATAAATAAATAAATGGATAAATGGATAAATAATAAATAAATAAATAAATAAATAAATAAATCTTTTAAAAGATTAGGAAACAATATAATGAATAATCACCCTATGACAAGTTAAATAATCTAGATGAGGAAACAAAATTAAACACTGAGAGAAAACTGGAAAAGAAGAAACAAAAATATTTATGATCTTACATATGTAAAATCATGAGGAAACCACACACAAAAACTACACATGAAACAGGAACTTGGCAAAGTTTCAGGACACAGGATCAATAAACTAAAATTATTGTCAATACTATACACAACAGTAAACAATCCATAAAGGGAATTTAAAAACAATTATAAGAGCATCTGAAAAACCTCATGTGACCACCCCATCAGCTATTAGAAGGAACAGAGTAATAATAAATAAATAAATAAATACGTATAAACCTCCAAACATAATCACCAACAATCTCACTATGGAAAAATGATTCCCGTTATATGAAGTGCCCAAAGTATGTAAATCTGTAATGACAAAAAAACAACAAAAATAAAAACAAAACACAACTGGAGTTTGCCTAGGAGTAGGGGGAAGTAAAGCATGGGTTGTTGACTGCTTAATGAATAGTGTTTTTCTTCTGGAGTGATGAAATATTTCAAATCTAGAAGGAAGTCATGTTTGTACAATATTGTGAAGGTACTAAATGACTTGGGATTGCACATGTTAAAGTGGTTACTTTGATATTATGTAAAGTGTACTGTAATACAAATTATAACTGATATCAGAATCATCCCTGGAAAAAACACTGAAATTTCACTGTCTTTAAAATGTGAAGAGCAATAAGTATATTAAAATGGAAAAGTATAGACGGTACAATTTGGATAACATGTTTTTTGTCTTCTCTTTGTTCTCTTTCAGATTATGTCTGGCCATTACCTAGATATTTGTGCCCCGTCTGGATCTCACTAGATGTGCTATTTTCAACTGCGTCCATCATGCACCTCTGCGCCATATCGCTGGACCGGTATGTAGCAATACGTAATCCTATTGAGCATAGCCGGTTCAATTCGCGGACTAAGGCCATCATGAAGATTGCCATCGTTTGGGCAATATCAATAGGTAAATACCTGGCCATAGAATTGCAGCGGCTATGCTCAATATTTTCGGATTATGTACTGTGAACAACCTACAGACATCGACTGGTAACATTTGCGTTTGACGGGAGACGAGTAATTATTCTTGACCTACATATCTGATATTTAGGTTGAAAATAATGAAAGTATAATGCATATGGATATGAACATAAGCTTTCCATTTGTATAGCTAAATTATTTTTACATTAATATACCAATGGATTCTGCAACACAGATATAATATGTTATGAATATTACAAAGCTATAAGAAAAAGCCTAAATTTATAAACTATAACATTGAAATCTATGAAAAGAAGTATCTTTCCAGAATATTTGATCTACTAATTTTTATGTATTCCATACTCAAGTTTTTAATGGAAAAATTAATAATGAAATTTGAATTGGCATGAAGCAAACATACATAAATTTGTGCAGTTATTAAACAAAATCTACTATTTCTCATTAATTTTAATTAGTTTTTGAGTTCTGCTTAAACACAAAAAGACAGCTGTTGTTTTTTAAAGATTCAGAATATTTAAAGTGTGATAAATAATCATGTTATTTCACATACTTAAGATAGTCATAAATGTTTTGACCATGCTGACATTGAAGTCAAGAATTTTAACTAGATAGAAGTTAGAGCATTTCTAAACCTCTTTCCCCTCTCTCATCCAGTTGAACTTACTATGTTTCATGAAATAATTTCTCTTCGACCTGTGTTTCTTTGAAACCTTCAGAGGGAGACCATAACAAGATCAAGACCTTTCTTTACTCTTCATTAATCTTCCAAAGTTTTATCTCTGGATTAGTTAAGCAAATAAATTTATATCACTTTTAAGATTGTTTTGTTGTAGTTATTGTAGAAGATTCTGTGAGTATATAGCAAGACACCTTTAGATAACAAGCCATGAAGTCTCCCACAGAATTGCATGAATCTATATATGCAAAATTGTGCTTATAAAGTTCAGTTCATTCTGTCCATTTAAAAATCAGCATATAAGTTGATAGAAATGAGTATTACATTTTAAATATAAAATGATATTTTACAATAATATTTAATGAAAAAAGAATAGCTTGTACATTAAAGGGAAACAAAAAAGTAAGAGAATTGCCTAACTTCAAGACTTAAAATATTGTAGTATAATATTTTATATATTATCTTAAATATTTATATATTACATTAAATATTTTCTGTAGAATATTATAGATAAATAAAATAAATCTAAATGGAGATATTAAAGATAAAAATGTAGACAGATTAAGGAAGAAAATATCAAATAGATAGTAAATGGCAGAATTAAAACCAAATGCATCTCAAATTATATTAAGTATAAGTAATCTAAATAGTTTAAGAATGTCAGAATTAGAAAAAATAACACAGACATGTATAGTATATTAAGAATATAAAATAAAAAGTTGAATTTTTTAAAAGGTTCTGTCCTCAAAGACCAACAAGAACATTATACAGCAAAAGTATTAGTAAGAATAAAATGTTGGTAAAAAAAATATATTCTGTTTAATGTTTAGTACATGATAATGAGACATTTAATTTATCCAGAAAATGTAACACAATAAATTTGAACTCATTCAAAGAGGATAGACAAAACTACAAAACAGACAGACAAATCCACATATAAGGTCTCAACAAGCCACCCTCGGTAATTATGAGAAACAAGAACAAAACTGCTAGTGATTTCTTAGATGACTAATATATCAATTTCCAAATGTTTTGTTCTCACGAATATATTACACTCTTAAGCGTATAGTGATTCATAGTACATCTGTATTCCCTGTGTTAAAAATTGAAAATTTTAAAAAATTAAATTATGTGTACAAAGTTTTAAAAAATAATACAAACCTATTATATCTTACCATAAGTAACTAGATCTAGGACAATAACTATTTTTGGAAAAATAAAATCAGTGTGAAAGGGGACATTGTTTTTCAAACTTTATCACTGGATTTGAAGAAATGATTCTCTTCAATCCCAAGTATTGCTTTCTCTATTTTGTTTAGTGTTGGGCTGCTACTTTCATATATGCATCTGCATCTAATTTATTGAAATAGGGTACTTTTTTAATTGTATGAAAATAATATACAACATCACACAGACAGCTTCAATACAGGAAAGTGTTTTTATAAATACTTCAGATAATTGTGAGAGAGTTAGCATTGTATGAAAACTCAGCAAGAGACAATATCTCAGATTTTTTCATTTCTTGTGACATTAATATCCAATGAAATACGTAGGCAAATTACTGATACTTGATTTGGAAATACAAAGCATAAGTCACTGGGAAAATATTGATTCACCAATTATACAGACCTTCCAAAGTTGATTATTATTTCATTATACAATATCAAAATACCATGAGTGCTAACAGCCCCTGCTAATATTAACAAAAAAGTATTTTAAAATTTCAGAAGATATCAAACTTTAAGGGATAGATATGGTTTTTCAAAATCCCAGTATTTGGAAGAAAGTTTAAATTGGCACTGGTATGAAACATCATCTGTTCTTGTTACCTGACTTGAGCTCAACACAATTAATTTTGACAAAATATCTAGCTATACACAATTCTGAGCAACTCGGGTGTGTCCAGCAGTCGTTATTTCAAGCAGTAAATCTGATAGATAATGCAATAGAGTAAACCATTTAGTTGTAGTCTTCAAAATTATTCACAGTACTCTAAAATCTTTTCATTTTCATAAAAATTGAAAGTTAGCTTATCAGTCTCCAAGTAAAATACCTTATTTTTAAAAAGCATAATTGGATTGAATCTACAAATCAATTAAGTAAATACTAAAGTCTAAACAATACTATGGTTTGCAATCCGTAAACATATCCATATGTACAGAGATATTTAATATTTACTTGTTATTAAATTCTATTTTACAGTCTAACTTTCATAGAAACATCTCTGGGCATTTAATTTCTTTGACTGTAAATAGTGTTGGCTTTAAAATGTTATTTCCAATTGCTTGTTGGTGGTATATATAAATACATACACCTAAAATTTTACATCTTTATTCTTTGCCCAGACATCTGGTTAAATCCACTTGACATTTCAATGAGCATGTTAAGAATTACTACCATTTTCCATATATCCTCCATGATGTCACTTATAAGTAGTGACAGATTCATTTGATCCTTCCTATCTCAAATCTTTATTATCTTGACGGAGTGTGCCAAGTAGTGTTCAGTGAAAGTGGAGGTAGAAGACATTTTTCTCTTCTTTTCTGAGTGGAAAGTATTAGTATTTCAGCTTTAAGAGTGATGTTTGTGTGCTGGGATGGGGCACCAGTGGTGGAAGGCTTGCCTGGCATGTATAAGGCCCTAGCACAGGGAAACAAAAGAAATAAAGGTTGTGTGTTAGTTCAGGCCTTTTAGAAATATCTTTCATTAGATTCCGGGAGTTCCCTTTTATTCAATATTAGCTGTGACTTTTCATAATAGGTATGATTTTCCTTGAATCATTTTATCTGTGTCTAGGGTGATGATTATTGGTTTTATTTCCTCTTTTATTCTTAGTATAGTAGATTATATGTTTTTGAATTGTAATTAACCTTGGATTGCTTAAGTAGCAATTTATTAACAATCCATTTGGTAATAAATTTTTCATTTCTATATCATTGGATTCTTTTTAAATTTCATTAACCTTTTTTAGCTAATTGTCCAGAGAGATTTTACTTTGTCATTGTGTTTTCTTTGGTGGCCAGTTTTGGTGTGAAGATCTTATATATATGATATAAAAAATATATAAGTGAATCTGAAACTATCTCTATATCTTTTTAAGTTTTTGGAAGATTTTTATTCTATCACTTTTGTTTAAAACAAATAATTTAGTCATGTAGCCTTCTGTACGTGTGTGTGTGTGTGTGTGTGTGTGTGTTTGTGTGTGTGTGTGTTCTTAATTTTTTATTTAATTACTTCAAAATGAATAGAAATATTATTTTGTTTTTCATATTATTTTGGTACATAGTAATTTTCAAAGAACTTTGTATTTTACCTAATGTTTCTAATGTGTGGCACAAAGCAGCATACAAAAATCTTATATCATCCTTTTAATATTTACCTAATATATATCATCCTTTTAATGTCAACATAATATGTAACTTTTCTTTTACTTAGAATGGCTGTCTCTTTTCTTTTTAATTTTGCTAATGCTATGTAAGTTTTACTGAATTTCTCCAAGAAGCAAATTTACTCATGAACTTTCTCCTTTACTTTCCATTTCCATGTCACTGATATTTGACCCTTCTCTATGCACCTTTGGCTTAATTCACCTTTTGACAGAAAGTTCATTCATTCAGTGACTCTTCTTTGGGATTAGTTTCCTCTCCAATCTCTACTTTTAAATGAAAATCAGTTTATTCATTTGAGATCTTTTAAAATATGAACATTACAACTATATTTTTTCTCCTAAGCATTGCTTTTTGGTTTCTCATAGTTTTGTTATGACATGTTTTCATTTTCTTTATCTCAATGTATTTTTAATATCTTATGGTTTCTTCTTTGACTCACTGTTACAGGATCAAGTTGCCTAATTCCCAATCAATTCCCATATATGCAAATTTCCCAAATTATCTTTCCATTAGTGAGTTCTCCTTTTATTCCATCAACATTGGGAAGTATACTTTGCCTACCTTCAATCCTTTTAAGCTAATTGAGAATTGTTTCCTGACTGTTTGGATGTCCATTTGGAATAATGTACAGTCTATTTGGAAACTGTTGTGGGTGCACTTAAGAAGAATGTATATTCTGCTGTTGTGTGGAACACTCTTATAGATATGTATGTGCTATTGTTGTGTGGAACACTCTATAGATATCTATTAGGTCTGTCTATAGTATAGCATACATCAAATCCTGTAGTTCCCTGTTAATTTCCTGTTTATTCAACCTGTCAGTCAGTTACGTAGTAGAGTATCAATAATATTTTGGAATTATCTACTCTGCTTTAAATTATGTTAATTATTCTTTATGTATTTTTATATTTTTTCCATTAGATTACTATTTGTCCATCATCAATATGTCATATTGACTGCCATTTTTATTACTTTAGCATCTGTTTACTTGAAACTATTTCATTGTGAAGGCTACTGTACTTTTATTTCAGCTCACAGTTTGGGGAGAAATTACTTAATCTTCTTGAGATTTCTGTGTCTGTGATGAGCTGTTTCTGGTTCTGCTTTTGAGATTCTTGCATGGTCTTTGTAATTTGACTTTTTAGCCTTCTCACTTTATTCTTTCTTTTTAATTTATTTAAATAACATTTTCTTTTCATTTACCTTACATACTGACCACAGTTTCCCTCCTCTCCTCTGGTTCCCTCCCTCCCACCACCTCCCATCTACTCCCCTCCCCATCCACTCTTTCTCTGTCTCCATTCAGAAAGGGGCAGGCCTGCCATGGTCATTTTATTACGCTATCTCTATATATGATCATTTTAAACTTAATTTACTTGGAGTTCATGGTGTTTATTGGATATATAGAAAATTAGTTCTGTTCAAATTAGTTAAACAATTGACCATCACTTCTTCAAATGTTGTGGGGGTATTGTGTTCCCCAAAATATTGTGTATGCTAATAAACTTATCTGGGGTCAGAGAACAGGACAGCCACAATATTAAACACAGAGGTTAGGCAGTGGTAGCATACGCCTTTAATCCTAGCATTCCAGAGGCAGAAATTCATGTGTTCAAGGATACACCCAAGCATGGTGACCCACGCCTTTAATCCCAGAAAGCACGCCTTTAATCCCAGGGAGTGGTGGTAGAAAGCAGAAGGATATATAAGGCGTGAGGACCAGAAACTAGAGGCATTTGCCCTGGAGAGGCATTTGGCCTGGAGAAGCATTTGGCCTGGAGAAACATTTGGCCTGGTTAAGCATTCAGGCTTTTGAGCAGCAGTTCAGCTGAGACCCATTCTGGATGAGGGCTCGGGGCATCCAGTCTGAGGAAACAAGATCAGCTGAGAAGTTGGCCAGGTGAGGTTAGTTGTGGTTTGTTCTGTCTCTCTGACCTTCCAATGTTCACCCCAATACCTGGCTGAGGTTTGATTTTATTAATAAGAACTTTTAAGACTCATGCTACAAAATGTTCTTTCTGATCCTTTTGTACCTACTTCTTTTTGGAACACCAATTTTGTATGTATTGGTATACTTGAGGGTATCTCACATGTGTCTAAGAATCTCTTGAGTTTTCTTCATTCTTATTTTTACTCTTCAGAATGCATTATCACAGTTGGTGTCTCTCTGTCTCTGTCTCTATCTCTGTCTCTCTCCATATTTGCTGTTTATGTCTTTTTGACATACCTAATCAACTATTGAGTCTCTAATTAAATTTTCATATCAATGACTGTGTCAACATTTTACATACTTTCCTCCTATTCTCTCCATTTTACTTCCAACTATAATACAACCAACAATTTTTAAGTTCAGCATATGAACAAGATTTGTATCATTTGTCTTTCTGTGCTTGGCTTATTTCATTAAGCACAGTAATCTCCAGTCCCATCTACTTTGTTGCAAATGCCAAGACTGCATCCCTATATTGTACCATCATGTACATACATTAAATTTTCTGTAAGCACTCATCAGTTCATGTGCATGTGTTGTTTCTATTTCTTGGCTATTATGAGCAGTGTTGCAAAGAATGTGGAAAATACATCATATTTTTAATTTTAATTTCCTGAGGAAAATTCAGTACTGCTCTCCATAATGACTATACTAATTTACACTCTCAATAACTACATGTAAAGGTCCCCATTTCTCTACCCCTTTCATTACCATTTGCTATCTTTTTTTCTTTTCTTCTTGGAATCCTCCAAACTCTAGCTCATTGTGACTTTTATTTGCATTTTTCTTATGATTGCTGATGATGAGTAGGTTCTGAAATATCTGATTGGTTATTTACAATTCTGTTGAAATTTTTTCATTGGTGGTTTATGGGTTTCTAACGCTCCTATTGAGTTGTTTGAATTCCTTGTACATTCTGGTTATTAGCCTCTTATCAGATGTACAGTTTGAAAGTAATTTCTTGAATTCTCTAAGTTTTCTCCTAACTCTGTTGACTCTTTCCTATGCTGTGCAGATTTTTTAAAATAAAATTGATATAAACCCATTTGAATATTTCCACTTTTGTTTCTTATACTTTTGCATCTCCTCCAAAAGTCTTCCTCAATCCAATATTCTGAAATATTCTCCTGTTTTCTTTACATAGTTTCATGTGTAGTGTTTAACTCTTCAATCTACTTTGGTCGACTTTTACACAAGGCAATAGAGAGCTCATTTCATACTTCTGCAAATAGACCAAACTATACAACTGTTTGGTCCCATGCAGGCCTCCTGGTTGTTGGTTCAGACTTTGAGTGTTCTTGTGAGCCAGGTTAGTTGTTTCTGTAGGTTTTCTTGTGATGTCCTTGACCCTTCTGGCCCCTACAAACCTTCCTCCCTTTTTTCAGCAAGATTCCTAGATTTCAGACTGTTTGGCTGTGGGTCTCTATATTTGTTTCCACCAGTTACTGGATGAGGGCTCTCTAAAGACAATTGGGATAGTTACCAATCTGATTACAGGCGGTGTCTAGTTTAGGCTAAGTATCCACTGTTGCTAGGAGTCTTCGCTGGGATCATCCTTGCAGATTCGTGGGAGTTTTTCTTGCACCAGGTTTCTACCTGACCCCAAAATGCCCCCCTTCCCAGTCATCTCTTTCAGTGTTCTCCCCCTCCATCCACCCCTCAACCTGATCCCTCAAGTTCCCATCCCCACCCACTCCCAGCCCATCCAGGAGATCTCTTCCCAGGGAAATCCACATTCCCCCCTCTTGGGCCCTCCTTGTTTTCCTAGCCTCTTTGGGTCTGTGAATTTAGCATGATTATCCTTTACTTACAGCTAATATCTACTAATGAGTGAATACATACCATGTTTGTCTTTCTTGGTCTGGGTTACTTCACTCAGGATGATTTTTTCTAGTTCCATCCACCACATTTTCTTTATCCATTCTTTAGTAGAGGGTCGTGTAGGTTGTTTCCAGGTTCTCACATTACAAATAAAACTGGTATGAACATAGTTGATCAAGTGTCCTTATGGTATGATTGAGCATCCATTGGGTATATGCCCAAGAGTGGTATAACTGGGTCATGAGGTAGATTATTTCCTAATTTTCTGAGAAGTCACCATATTGATTTCTAAAGTGGAGGAGAGTTCCCCTTACTCCACATCATCCCCAACATAAACTGTCATTTGTGTGTTGGAACTTAACCATTCTGAAAGGTATAAGATGGTATCTCAGAGTCATTTTAATTTGTATTTCCCTGATAACTGAGGATTTTGAGCATTCTTCAAGTGTTTCTCTGCCCCTTGAGATTCTCCTGTTGAAAAGAAACTAGACACCCCAAAAACCCCAAGTAATCTAATTATATAAACACTTATCAATGACTTTTATTTCTTCTATTGTTTTCTTCTTATCCTTTAGAATCTCTCAGTTTAAAGAACATTCTTTACTAGTTCTTGTAAGATAAGTGTGATGATGATAAATATTCTCAGTTTTCCCTCTTCTAATTTTACCTATATCTCTCCTTAATCTCCTTTAATTTTTTTATCATATTTATTAATTTGTGTGTATTGTGTGGGTATGTACTTTCTACTGCATTGTGTGGAAATCAGAGGCTAACGTGTGGTAGTCAGTTCTCCCCATTCAGCTATGTGTGTCCTCGATATTGAACTTCCATCATCAAACTTGGTGACATCACCTTTAGCCAACTTGCCACTCTATGAGACTGAGCATTTCTCTTTGATTACAAAAAAATATTTTAGGAAGGTCAATCAGATTTCTCTGATAGACTCCTGATTCATTCACCTGTATTAAAGTTATTTGGTTTTACTTAAAACAAATATGTCACCTAAAAGTAAACATAAAATTGCATTTATTGTGACTTATGAGATAAACCTCCTTTTCTATTTCTACTGATATTAAAGTTTTCTACTTCTCTTAATTCTGATATATCTATTAGTGGTTCTGTTGATTTATATGACTTAGGGTTGATTGAATTCCTAGATTTGTAGATTATTGGATTTTTTAATAAATTTGAGAAATTTTCAGCCGTTATTTTAAAAATATTGGTTCTGTTCCTTTCTTTCCTTCCTCACTTCTTGGTATTTTGTGTGTGTGTGTGTGTGTGTGTGTGTGTGTGTGTGTGTATGCGCGTGCGCGCGCGCGTGCATTTTAATTCACTTTCTGTTGGCTAAACTGGTCTATTGAGGAATTTTCATCATATTGGTTCAACTTTTCCACACTATATTGTAAATAAGTCAGTTTCTCTGAGAAGAGATTTAAAACTATTAACTTTATTGTCAGTTCTCTCCCAAGAAGTAGAGTTGGGAGGGATGGGGAGTCCTAGTGGGGTTTTCTGAATAATACATGCACTGTAGTCGCTGAGTACCTGAGGAACAGTTAAGTTTTTGGCTTTGCTTCTCTTGACATGGAACCACACTGCTTTATGATCTGTGAAAATAGCAATTTAGGACTCTGTGCTTTCAGCAGTACCATACACAAAATAGAGCTTCTGTTGTCTGAGCGGGGCCTGAGCAGAATGATGTCCCTGCACTCACTGTTGTCGCACTCACCCCACAGTTTCTGTGGCAGGATGAAAGTGCTGCTGTCCTGCCACTACTTGAAATGTGTGCTTCAGACTAAAAACTAGGAGTGTGGGAAAGCCTTATGCCCTGGCTGTGTTTTGTCAAGGGGCGATCTCCCATCTCATTGAGTTGAGAGGTGGAAAGAATAAAATGTAGATTATTTAGACACCATAGAATCTCACTGTTCATATCGAGTACTAGTGACTTTCCTGACTAAGTGTTCCTTTTTGTGCTTCATACCCCCATGACTATTTCTACAAACATCTTCCTCGGTGATTAGGATGGAACCTAAGACATCTGGGTATGTTTAGGCAAGAGCTATATGATTGCTCTAAACCCCATCCTCCATTGTTCTTTTGTAGTTTTTAGTAGTATTTCTGAGTAATAAGTTGGCTATGCCTTCCTTTATTATTATTTATATGGATAATATTCTGTTCTATGAACATAATTATTGCCTTCAGTTAGTCTAATGTTTTTAAATATCTTAGATAAAGTCTTTATCTGATTAGTTCCATATCTAGGCTCCCTGGGGAAAAGGTTTTACTGGCTGTTTTATTTATTATGCATTGGCCATATGTTTTGTTTCTTTGGATTAGTATACTTAGTGACTTTTCTGGACTAATTGTACAAACTATATATTCTTTATCAACGAAGTCTCTGTCTCATTAGTTTAGTGACTCACTGGTAATTAGATAAAGATTACTTTCATGCCTGGAAACAATAAATCCATGCCCTTGCCAGAGTCTGTGTTATTGTTGGGACACATCATCAGCAATCAGCTAGGGAGTTTACAGATCTCCTGTGCACTTACAGCCTGCTTGTACAGGGCCTCAGAGTCAGTCAGAACTGAGAGCTTAAGGCCACATGGGATCTTTGCAAATCACAGCCTTAGGAATGGTTGCATATTTAGACAGAGAAATCTAAATTATGAGAACTATGTTGGAGTTTCAGACATCCTTATGAACATAGTTATTCTTCAGCTTCTCCCCTCTTTCTGCTTGTTCCATCCGCATGCAATCGATAGCCATTGCCTTAGGCAGCCGAATCGTTAGAACAATTGCCAAAACTGTTTTCCAGAACTGTCCCTCAGAGAGAGCCTTTTAGAACTGGTTAAACTCCTAGGCTTATCCAACAAAGAAAAGCATTTAGTTGGTCTTCTAGAACAACACCAGACATGACAAATAGCTATATATTTGAGTTCCTGGATTTAAAAGATCTGCTCCATTTTTCTCTCACTATATCAAGACCAAAAGCTGTTATTCAAGGCTGCCACTGATATGGGTAGCAGAGATGGTGAAAGCTTTGATTCTTGACAATAGCAAGACATTTTTCTTGAATCAATATTTCCTCTGTTGCTACTCTTTGATTACTTTCCACAATCCTAGAGTGCTAATTCTATTTTCCTCCAGGTTTTCTGTTGCTTTTACTGAGATTAAAATTTTGGAAGTCTAACTGTACTATTTTTATAGAAGTCACTTTCATTCTGTTTTTCCCCCAATAACCACCTTTGTCTTCTTCTTCTTTTTCTCCTCCTCCTCCTCCTTCTTCTTCTTTCTTCTCCTTCCACTTCCTGCTTTCCTTCTTCTCCTTCTCCTCCTCCTTCTTCATATCTTCCTCTTCATCCTGTTATTATTATTATTGTTATTATTATTATTATCTAGATTCTTATTATTATGTAGAGGATGCTAGGCCCAAACTCACAGAGATCCACCTGCATCTGCCTCCTGGTACTACCACACCAAGGTCAGTAAACTCTGGCATTGTCTTTTAGATACACCCCCTGAATTTAAATTGTTAAGATAGGAAACAAAGTGTGCCTCCTTAATTGATCTCAATCAATTGTTAGTTATTTCCCACTCAGAAATAAGTAAATTTGTAAAAGTGGAATCACTTTAATCATCCCCATCATTTGAGTGTAATGTGTACATGCAGACACAGACAGGCAGACAAGCAGGCAGACAGACAGACAGACAGACACACACACACACACACACACACACACACACACAGAGGGTCTTCCTGTATATCCCTGGCTAGGCTGAAATTCACTATGTAGACCAGTTTTACTTGAATTTGTGGTGTTTCCCCTGAGTCTGCTCCCTGAACACTGAGATTCTAGACACGTACCACCTAGCCCAGCTGCTATATCACATTTTATCTTATATTCACATATTTATGTATTCTTCACTGTTTCTTGCTCATATCCTTTCTTTGTGTCCTCAGAGATTTCATTGAAGCATTTTTCTCATACTGAAATCTACCAATATTTCTGTTTCTATTTAATAAAGATGTCTGCATCTCACCTTCAATTTTGAGAAATTGTTTCACAGGCAATAGATCTGTTGATCAACCATTTATTTTCTGTCCACTTTTTGGATTTGGGTGTCTTGGTGACTTCATATTTTGTGGTAATGTGAGCAAATAATATTTTTTCTCTTCATGCAATATGCCTTTTCTTACTAATGATTTCAAATTTTTATTACATCATCTTTTAAATATATCTTTGTAGTGTTGAGGTTTAATCTAAGGCCTCAAGTATGCGAGACAATTCATATACATTCTATTTTATATTTTTAAATCAGAAAACTATTTGTCCTAGTGTGACAGTTTGTGTTTCGTGTTTGGAGTTCATTGCACTTTAGAGAAATCTAGGCTGAGATCTTTTTTTCAGCAATTTGTGAAAGTATTAACCACCATTTTCTCAAATATGTTTGTTGCTCCTTTTCCTATCTGACCCTCCAGGAACACACAAATTTTCCATTGAATATTATTTCCTATATCTCAGCCTTTATTCTTTTTGTTTTTCATGATGTCATTATTCCCTAGTCATTGATGTTCCAGGCCTTGAAATTTGCAATTTGGTCATGAAGTGGTTTTTCAAGATGTTTTGAATATTATAAACACAAAAATTTCTACTTGTTCTTTTTATAATTTCTCTTCTATTAACTTGCTGTCTTTCAAAAGATATTGTTTTACTTTCACTCATACTAAAGTACTTACATTGAGATTTTTAAGTCAAGCCCTGTGATCACTCATAATCTATTTACATTAACTTTCTATTTTTAGTGCTTATGAATTCCATTTTTTACTTTTTTTCAGTTGATTAACTTTACTTGAAGAATTGGGTATTGTTACGTACTGTAATATTCTAGAATTGGTTTCATTTTGAGAGGATTATTGTTTTTCCCTTCTGGGAAGCAGTTAATGATCAGTGCTCTAATTGAAAAATCTGTTCTCCTCACGCTGTGAGGCAACTGACACTTCCGCTCAGTTTTCTTGGTCGATAGATCCTTCTTTGTATCATGTCTTAGAATTTCCTCTGAACACATATAGTTTTTAGAAATATATATTTATTTGAATATATTTATATATTTGGAAATATATCTATTTCAAATATATATTTGAAATCTGTGTGCTTTTTAATGTGTGACAAGTTAAATTTCAGTAATGCAGATAAACTTAAAAATAAAATGAGCATCAACAACCTATTGAACACAAGTATATGATCCAATATCTGTTGATCTCATAAAGAGAGGCTAGATAGCTTGAGAGATAAAACACTGAGGAATATAAAAAGTGCATATTACACCTATTGTATGTGGGGATATGAATGTGCTTTGGAGTATAAATGAATAATTATTGAATGATTTTTTTGCACTGTATAGGAAACAGTAGAGCATACAGCTGATCACACTGCATCAGAGTAATTACCTTCCTGTGCTATTATCTGTAGACAGTAGGTAGAGCTAGACTGTTGCACTTCCCATTGGACAACTTGTTCTCTCTGGTCCTCTTATTTTTCCTCTTTGCATCTTACTACAGACTCATCATTAGCATTAAAATGTATAAATAACAAATTTCTGACTTATAAAAATTATATCAATAGTTGTTTTTGCTGCTGTTTTGTTGTAGCCTTTATTTGGTATGTCACTTTTTATTCTTTTGAATCTTTTAACCACAGAAACAGATTATTGATTTAACTAATTATTTTCTGATATAAGCACTCACAGTTAAAATTCTCTCTAAACCTACTTTTTGCTATTACCACAAACTTTAAATGTTGTCTTTGATTTATTTGTCCAAAATGTCTTTCCAATTTCGTGTCTTCTTTTCTTGCCAATGAGGTTTTAAGATGGCAATAATTTTTTCCATTCCCTTAAGGAGGATAGGGTATATCTCATTTACCATCGATTTCTAATTGAATTCTGTGACTACCAATAATGACGTAATATCTATTTTCTAGTAGATGATTTATCTTGCTGATCATGTGAGCATTCATAAAAAAACTATGTTTTGATATATGTCTCTAAACATCTCTTATATCAAACTAGGTAAGGTGTTGTTCCTATTTCTCATATTATCTTTATTTTACTAATATGTACTGGTTGAAGAGGGCTAAGATTGTCAGTTATAGTCATAACTATTAGTTACGTTGGTTTCTTGATTGCATCCTTTCATTCTGCCACATTTTCTTTCAGGCATTTTGAGGTCCTCTTATTATGGATAAATATATTTAAGATTGTTATGTACCATTCTTGAACATATTCATTATTTTGAACACCTTCTCTTGAGGTATTCTTTCATATTACCATTTATACTGACTATCCATACAATATTGTCCATCATTTTTAATTTTCTACTTACATATGTCTTCACCATAGTTAAAGTTTATCATTTTAATACAGCTAATATTCTTATTTTCTTACCCTATTCTGAAAATTTCTACCTTGCATCTGTACTATTTATGCACAAATTTATTATAATTTTGGTAACTGTGGTATAATTATTTATGACTTGATTGAACCTTTACATCTTGATCTTTGTTTTCTATGTTTCTCTTGTTTTTTTTTTCCAGGACTCTTCTTTTTTTGGGGGGGGGTTACCTTCTCTTCTATATAGGAAAAAGATCAGCATTGCATTTCAGTACTTATATTGAACTCTTAGCTTCTGTGTGTTATTATTTGCAGTTGTTCTAGGGAATCACTGTATGCTTTCTTATCTCAGTCACTCTGGTTTCAATAAGGCATTGTTTTCCCACTCCGGACTTCAAAAGTGAAAAAATTTAAAAAACTTAGTTTCATATTGTCATGTGTGCTATTTCTATGTTTTAGATACAATTTCAAATTATTTGTACTTCACAGCTACATTTAATAAATGAGGATAAAACAAGTGGTCTGCTAGATAAGTCTGGAGCTCTTCTTGCCTTCCATTGAGTTGAATTTCCTCCTGATAGCAATTCCATCAGCCTTAAGCAGTTCCTTTAGCAATTTAATGAATGTCCATGAGCAATTTCAACGTAGTTGATCTGGGAAAAAATAAGTCTTAATCTTACTTTCAGTTATGAAGTTATATCCATTTTTTGACAAAACTCTAACTTTACAGATGTAGGTTCATTAGGTGAGTTTTTCCTTAGTTCTCCTGAGACATCCTTATATTATCTTACATCTTCCTGGATTTTGATGTAAAGTGTTCAGTGGTAATCCACTCTGAGATCTGTCATTGTTTCCACTGGTTGCCTTTTAGATTTTTAAATTTATATTCTTAAATAATTCCCCATGGTATTTCATTCTATTTCTAAATATTTGCTGAGCTACAAATTCCTAGAGATTCATACCTTTTTCACCAAATTGAGCCAATAGTTGCCTTTATGTCCTCAAGCACATTCATGCCCCATTCTTTCTTCTCTTGTTCTAAAACATTTGCATGTCTGATAAATTGCTTGCTGTAGCCTCACCAATTACTAAAATTCTATTGGTTTCTCTAATCTAGTTTTCGTTTTTCTGTTATTCAAAATCTTTCATTGTCCTGTCCGCAAGTTCAGGTTCCCCTTTTTCCCCCCATCTCTAACAATCATTTTAAGTTAGTTCATCTTGCTTTTCATTCAGACATTTTACTCTGTGTGTTTAAATTTTCCATTCATTTGTCTTTACATCATTATACATCTTTGTGGGGCAATGGGAATCAAGCTTGTTATATTAAGTTTCTATTTTTAGTAAGGCATCACCAAGAGTCTAGAATGCATTGTTTTCAGTTCCAGGGTGTTATATTTTAGACTGGCATGCTGTTCATTTGCTAACTGGTCTCCTTGCTCATGCTGAGGTTTCATTTCAGGCCACATTACAGTAAGGTCTGGATCACTACTGAGCATTTTCCCCCTTATGCTAGCAACCTTCAGTGGGATAGACTTCAACTAGAACCTTTTGCATTTTTTTCTGTTCTTATCTTGATAGCTGCCATTCTCCGTGAGGTCTTAAGGAATATCACTTGTATATGAGCAACCTAGTCCTCAAGCTGGTATTTGAAGGGTTCATATATGGATATTTACCTCTCTCCCACTCTGCAGTCTTCCTCTTCTACTGTTTGTCCAGTAATTAGAGCAATTTGCAATGCACCTTTCTGCCCTCTGCCTCCCTTGTTCAGCAGGATAGTTAGTCTTTGCTTAAGTACTACTTCCTGTTCCATGATCAAGACATTATACCCAGGTAGAAACATAAGCATAGGTCTATGTGTTTTCCTTAAAGTCATTCTACTCCTAAAAAGAGTTGTCTCAAACTTCAGGAAGCTTTTGATGTGATGGCAAGGTGAAATCTAGGAACTTTGTTGAGGCTACAAACATAGATCCAAATTTTTACAATGATGTTTTTTGATTTGTTTTGATTTGGTTTAGGGTTTTTTTTTTTTTTTGGGGTTTTTTTTTTTTTTTTTTTTTTTTTGGTTTTTCAAGACAGGGTTTCTCTGTGTAACCAGACCAGGCTGGCCTCAAACTCACAAAGATCTGTCCACGACTGCTTCCCAAATGCTGGGATTAAAGGCATGGCCCCCACCACCAAGCTACTACGAT
Organism: Peromyscus nudipes; assembly: GCA_902168325.1. Classification (NCBI taxonomy): domain Eukaryota; kingdom Metazoa; phylum Chordata; class Mammalia; order Rodentia; family Cricetidae; genus Peromyscus; species Peromyscus nudipes. The sequence continues at coordinate 55,851 of CABHPH010128420.1, forward strand.
GTTTTCATTGTGCTTAAGCTTAGATGATTTACATTGACTTTCAAATTCACCAGCTACTGCTTTTACTGGTATTCCCATACAGTTTTTCAAGGAGTGTATTTTACAGGTGTGAGATTTTCTTTCATTTTTATACCCATTCTGAAATTTCCATTTCTACAGCTACTACAGTTATCATTTCTGGATGATTATTTAGCATATTTATGATAAAGTTCTTCTCTGTTCATTGTAACACTCACGTTTATGTGTTGCTCTGTTTCTGGTGACTTAACATCACCCTTGGTATATTCCTCCTTTTCTTTGTATCTCTAGTAACCTTGCAAAAATGCTATTGCGGAAGCCTTGGATGGTCTGTGTTGTTTTAATAACAGTGAGCTGCAGCTTTGCTTTTGGTTATACCACCTCCATCCTAGTTCTTCAGGCAGTCCTGATGTCTTTACTCCCACTCGAAGTTCAGTTAAACAGCAACTTTTCCAGTTCTAGAGAAGGCCCTCAGGGAAAGGACATAGACGTGGAGATTCAGTTCCCATGATTCCCAACTTTGAGTGCAATGCCTGGGTTCCTTAGAGTTTCTTCTTACTTCTTGTTCAGTTTCTAGTACCTACAAATGTTTTGTTATTGTTGCTCAAAAATTTGGTCTGAGTTTCTGAATGTTATTAGTAGGAGTATGTATTTTCTATAAGTTTCTCAATCACTAATATAAAATGCTCTTTTTATATTTTTGTTTTTCAATTGAAAATAGTTTTTTTTCATATAACATATTCTGATTATAGTTTCCTTTCCTGTAGGTTCTCCAAGATCCTCTCTACTTTCCCACCCGCTCAAATCCACATTCTTTCTTTCTCTCACTATAGTACAGTCATCTAAATAAGAAGATAAAAACAAGCAAACAAACCAGAAAAGGACCAAAAAATAAAAGGAAAAAAAGATCCAAAGAAAAAGCACAAAAAACACAAAACACACAGAGATAGACACTGAGATAAACACAGAAAACCCATAAAAATAAATAAAATCAGAAACCACAAAATATAATGAAAGATCTGTGAAGTTAAAAATTTTTAAAAGCACTGTGTGATGAAAGCAAAACAACACCACCAAAAAACCCTCCAAAAATACTACTGAATGTGTTTTGTGTTATACTACCATGGCTTTTAAAGAGGTTTCTGTAACTGTTTGTTATGACTCTAAAGCTCATTTTAATACTAACTACTATAACATGAAATTTGTTTTAATTTTGATTGTGAAAAAATATTTTATCTAACCAATAAATGAAATTTGAGACTCCATTGACTTAGCTATAAATATATGCAAGACAGCAGAAAAATAATTTGGATGTTTGAATTATATCACCGACATGTACTGCACATATTTTCAAATAACCTTGAGTTGTGGCAGAAACAGTGTCATATGATAGATGCTCATCAGCTATTTCTAAATTTCACTGGACTTTGTTACTTGCTGTGCTAATTAAAACTCATGCACAAAACCAGGACTGCTGGCACAGGTCTGTAATCACAGGCACTGGGGAGGCACTGAGGCACGGGGATCACAAATTTAAGCCTTGCTTGTGTAACAGAGCAAATTCAAGGCCATCCTGAACAATTTAGTGAGACTGTCTTAAAATACAAAATGCAAAAAGAGAGCTGGGGAGGTGGCTCTTACCTGTGCAAGGCCCTACGTTCATTTACCCGAACCACAAAAAGAATACATGTGTTACTATTTCTAAGATTACCATTCATATTTTGACAGCAAAATATTAAACTAATTTGGCTCCTTTGAGATCTCTTATATATCATTTTGTTTTCATTGAGGAACCCTATTTTTAAAAAGAAGTACACAATCAGAAGAAAAGGTTCAAACCTTTACCTCAGACTCTCCAGGTTCCTTTTTTGTTACCAATATTCCCCCTAAAAGTCATGACTTTGTAATTTCCCCTTTTAAGAAAAATTATGTGGCTAACCTGCATCTATCTCCAGAGCTTTGAACACAAATAGTCAAGAAGATTTCATGTTGATCCCCTGCGAGCACCGCTAACTTACCACAAGGCAAATGGAGTCCTGTAAGAGCTCGGTCCTTCCCCCATGTTCTCACAGTAGATTGTGAGCCACCTGCCCTGCAGCGCTCGCTGGAAGCCTGCACTTACCCCTGCTTCCCTCTCCTTTAGCACAGTGGTCCTCAACCTCCCTAATGCTGGGACCCTTTAATATGGTTCCTCATGTTGTGGGGACCACTAATCCTAAAATTATTTTTGTTGCTACTCCATAACTGTAATTTTTCTACTGTTGTGAATCATAATGTAAATGGTTTTTTTTTTATGATAGAGGTTTACCAAATGGGGTTGTATAGTCTGATTTTCTTTGGACCACCAGCTCTGGAATACTGACACAGAGACTTATTATTAAGTATGAAAGCTTGGCCTTGGCTTAGGCTTGTTTCCAGCTAGCTCTTATAACTTCAATTAACCTGTTTATATTAATCTACATTCTGCCATATGGCTAGTTACCACTTCTCCATACTGTATGTCTGACTTCCTCCATGTCTCACTGTTGAATCCCTCATGCCAACATCTTTCCAGAGTTCCTATCTCTGCCCAGAAGTCCGGCCTATCCTTTTCTGCCTAGCTATTGGCTGGTCAGCTCTTTATTAAACCAAACAGAAGGTGCCTTAGGCAGCTGAGGTAAAGCAGAAACACATCTTCACACAGAATACAAAAAGATTATTCCAGCAGGGCTGTGACCCACAGGTTGAGAACCACTTTTCTAGTCTAGTGGCACTTTCTGAGAGTCAGCGTCACTTTGTATTTACAATGGAACTTTCTAAAGATCTCAGCAACTCATCCCTGACCTTTAACCCCCATTTCTCCTTTCATCTAGATTTCTGTTTCCCCTTATATAATCATCTCTCTTCTGTGTGTTTATTAGAGAACCGAGGCCACCATATTTCTGAGGCTTTATTTTCCTCCTGGGACCTAAGTGTGCATCTTTTCCCAGGTTCTCTTGTCTTTTTTTTCCAACCTCTTCATATTTATTCTCCTGGATATTTTCTTCGTAGCATATGAGTGCCCAACTATCATCTTATTTGTAAGAAAAACTCATTTGATTTCTGGTTGCTGAATGGAATCAAGAAACATCTATGTCAACCATTTTGTTGATCCAGTCAACAATTCAGTGAATTTTGCTACTTATTTCTCCTTTCTGTCACTTTCTGGCTTTCTGTATAGCCCCTGACGGTTACTGTCACCTATTCATGCTTCCAACAGTTCCCATAGAAAAGAAAATCACTCTGCCCTCTTGTCATTTTTTTCTAAGTGTATCTCTTTGTCTGCTTAGGGACCTTTATCTATCATTTGTAATGGTTGTTGTTCTCTGTGAGTACTCTTAACCCCACTATGTTTACCTTCTATGGCTAAGCTCCTTATCATCCATAAATAGTAACTTTCCTCAAGCTACATTAGTTTATGGTAATAATGCGGCTATCTAAGAGAGTTCCTGAAAATTTCTTCTCCCCATGCTACCAGCATATTGTACTTAATACCAGAACCTCCTTCTCCCACTTCCGCAGACATTTCTGGCCAAGTGTACTTTCTGTTCCCCAGGCGTTCCTCTTGCAAGCTCAGTCTCCTCATGATGTCTGTCTTACTGTCTTCTTTTAGATCACATTTCCTCAACATGGTATGAGGAACTCTTAGCACTATACTAGCAGTCACTGTCCTATAAATACATATGTACACGTATATATCTATTCATATACACATACATATATGCCTGTGTTCTTTCTTGGTTCAAAGCTAAAAATCCTTGAGGTTACAAGTTGAGTGTGGGTTCCTTAAAGTTCCCATGCCACCAACACCAGAATTAAATTAGTCCTTACGCATACAAAATGTCCCCTCTCCAAATGTTAGTAACAATTTGTCATCTGAAAATTGAAGCAGGTCTGTTTTTCTATATTCTTCTTTTGTGTTGATTTTTATTTATTTTTTTCTTCTCTCATGTATTATAACCTGACCACAGTTTCCTCTTCCTCCTCTCCTCCGAGTGTCCCCCCCACACACACACACAGATCCACTTCTGCTTTGGTTCCTAGTAATAGTCTTTCATCACATGCTGTTAACTATGGTGTTCAAGAGACTCACACCAGGAGGCAAGGGATTAGTCATGTCAGCTTGGTCCACCTAGATGTCCTTGAAAAATACCCTCTCTGCATTACATAACACTTGAAAGTAGATACATCAGAGGCATCTCCAAAGATCCACAGCAATTTCTCTAGTCCATAGTTTCTTATTGTTGGGGAGGCTATCCTAGGAAATGTATCCATTTGTCATTTTCATGCCACCATTCACCAGTCATTTATTACCTATATCTTGACAATCTCTTTATTATTCTGTTATGACTGCTTATCTCTAAGCAGCAATGACCTTAGTTTTAAAGGCAAAGAAAATGTTTGCAACTCTAGAACTATTTGTGACTCTTGTGGCATATTTTTTGTTGTTGTTTTCCATAGTATTGCTATGCTGCTGTACTATATTCATTTTACAAATACTGCTACTGGTGTCTACTAAAGTTTCTCAAATCAGGTTTACTAAATATAAGAACAATTTGACAACTGTTGTCTACTCAACAATGATTATAATACACTACCACTTATAAATCCAAAAATGATTTAAAAAATAAATATCCCCTTTAGTATCATTGGCAAATGATATTATCTGATGGTTTGAAAAGAAATGATCTGTGTTGCTTGAATTCAAGGTTTTAGGAACTAATATAAATGCATTTATACATAGACCACTCTAGATTTATTTTTTGAATAAAATAATTTAATTTAATTTAATGAGTCTTATATGAGAACAGAATAAGATAATGCATGTAGACAGAGTTTGTAATGTAAAGCAAATGTAAGAGTCAGTAATACTCAGGCTTACATTTGCAATAAAATAATTTTAATAATGAGTTTTATTAAATTAGAATGAGATAATGCATGCAAATACAGTATGAGAATCAGTAAACACTCATAGTTAATTTATTAATTATGGTCTTTAATGAGTGAGAGTAATAATGGCAGCAGTAGTAGCTCTTTCTATAATAATGTTGTTATATTTTAAATGCTTATTGAAGACTCATTTTATTTTTAAATAACATTAATAATTAAGTTGTAGTAATAGATTGTATTTTTAATAAAATATGCATAGTAGTAATGTGTAATATTTTCAAAAAACTTGAAATATATATATTACTGAATTCAATGTTTCTATACTGTTAAGTTAGATTTTATATGCTTATTAAAGATTCATTTTTATCTTTAAATATTAGTAATTAATTACTGTTAAAAAACTATTTTTCAAAGTTTGCAAAAATTGATGAGATAATGCATGCATAATATTTGACCATTTATTAGTTGAAATAACACCTGCAATTTATAGCATTACTCAATTATAACTTGTTTTAGCTGTTTCTAATACCCTAATATGACACAGCCTTACCAAAGTTAACTTCAGAAACATTAAATTAAATTAATTCCCTTAATAATTATTTGTGTTTTTATTGTCTGTATTGAATTAAATAATATATGAACTACATGGAAAATTTTTAAATAATGGAATCATATAGTAACATATAGGAAACACTAAGTAAAAGTAGTTTTGTCTTTGAAATTATTATTGATATATGATGCTAAAAGCAGTTCATTTCTACCCTTCTTACTTGATCAAATCAAGGATGTAAAAAATATCAAAGAGTATATATTTGCTAAATTTAACTTTTCTGAAGTTAGCTTGATCAAATAATAAGTGCCTTTCTGAATTTTTATGAAAATATGTTAATGCATTTAAGGCATATTGTTG
>CABHPH010128422.1:0-26354 GCA_902168325.1 Peromyscus nudipes
GATATTTATATCATATGACAATTACTACCTTAATCTGTAAACCATTTAGGAGATACAGATTGAGTATAAAGAATGTGGAAACAACTGATTGTCAAAAAGAAGGAAATATAAATGATATTTATTGTACTTCTTCAGCATGGTGAATGTCTTTGTCTTTACCCCTTTTTCTAGTAAAAAGTACTGTCTCTGGAAATATATGTGCCCTAAATGCACACAACTAATTAAATAACACAAACTCCAATAGCACACATCACTTTTATGATATGCTAGTCCTGCATATCTTGAGATCATGAGATTTTTAAATTATTTTCCTATTACATATCACCATCATGGAAGCCAAAATACAGAACAACTGCCTCCATTTGGGATGGATTCACCATCTCTTTATCTTACAACAATCCGATCTTCTTCAAGTCTTTCACAGGGAACTAACTGCACACTTCTGTGGATTGATTTGGTCAGATTTCAAGCCTTGCCACTGCTTCCCACAGTGAGCAGCTGACTAGAATGTTTTCTTCCCGAAATGCTGACTATGGTTCTTGACATCTGCTATGCTACTGTGTTCCTGCCAGAAGTGTAAACTGAAGGGCAAAGCTGTTTTTCCCTTTTAATTTCTCTACCTTTATGCAATACTTTAAACCTGAAACAACAACAAAAAGAGTGTGCAATTTCAGGGCAAAACTCCCACTAACGTTTGCAACTCAATGTAAGTATTATATCATACTTGAATTGGTACTTTTAGCTCTTAAAAATATGTAGAAAGTATGTTGTGTAGATTATGAAAGGTTGATATAATTTTCTTATGAACAAAAGCTTCAGGTTCTTGACACATGTATTTTATGTGAAAACTGATAATCTAATTATTGTCACTCATGTATGGTATGAAATCATATTCCTCCACACTGTGCCCTTGACACTACTTCTTATCATAAACAGGGTGTCTGAATATCAGGCAAAGTTTATAGCACTTCATCACTACATGTGTAACACGTACACTGACCAAAACCCACGTAGAGGAGGAAAGAGTTTATTTGGCTTACACCTCCATGTTCATGGAGAGGGACAACAAAACAAGAACTCAGTGCAGGAGCTTGAAACAGAAAACATGGAGAAAAGCTGCAAAACAAACTTCTCTTCTTCCTTTCACATACCGTCCCAAGTCCACATGCCTAGGGATGGCACCACTCATGATGGGATGGGTCCTCACACATCAATTATTAACCAAGAAAATTCCCTACAGGCTAATATTTTGGAGTCAGCTTCTCAGCTGAGATTTCCTTTTTCCAGGTAACTGCAGTTTGTGTCGTATTGAATCTCTATCATCTATCTATCTATCTATCTATCTATCTATCTATCTATCTATCTATCTATCATCTATCTATCTACCTATCTACCTATCTATCATCTATCTATCTATCTATCATCTATCTATCATCTATCAATCTATCACCTATTTATCTACCTATCATCTATCTGTATATCATGTATCTATAAATCTCTTATCATTATCACCACCACCACCACCACCACCACCACCATCACCACCACTATAATACCACCATCATCAGCATCATCATAATCTTCACCAGGCATCACTTGACATCTTTGAGCCTTAATGTCACCTTAAGGATACAGAATGTCAATTTTAACTTAACAGAATACTGAAATTCACATAGTTACTAAATGTTTAAGTAAAGTTAAGAGTATGGCTCTATGCAAGAGCAAGTTCTTATAGGTACCTTAGAGAAGCTGCAGTTGTGAAATGCAGTAAAAAAATTATAATTATCGCCGGGCGGTGGTAGCGCACGCCTTTAATCCCAGCACTTGGGAGGCAGAGCCAGGCGGATCTCTGTGAGTTCGAGGCCAGCCTGGGCTACCAAGTGAGTTCCAGGAAAGGTGCAAAGCTACACAGAGAAACCCTGTCTCAAAAAAAATTATAATTATCATCTGTATCAATAAAAAAGAGGTAATAAATTTAAACTAATTTTTAATAACGTTTATATGAGCATTTCTTAATAAGTCTATTTCACAATTAAAAATATTTCTATGTCCAATGCAGATCACATAAATCAAGGCAATGTAATTGGTTTTTGTACTCTTTGCTCCTTGGGGGCCCACCACCCAGCTCCAAAAAAAATACATGGAGACTTATTCTTACTTACGAATGCCCAGCCTTAGCTTGGCTTGTTTCTAGCCAGCTTTTTTCTTTTAACTTAAATTATCCCCTCTACCTTTGCCTCTGGGATTTTAACTTTCTCTATTCTGTAAACCTTTCTTTACTTCTTACTCTGTGCCTGGCTGTGTGGCTGTGTCGCTGTCCCCAGAATCCTCTCTCCTTCTCCTTTCCTCACTACTCCCCCTTTTCTTCTTCTTCTGTTTACTCTCTCTGCCTGGTAGTCCCACCTACCCCTCTCCTGCCTAGCTATGAGCCGTTCAGCTCTTTTTAGACCAATCAGATGTTTTAGACAGACAAAGCAACACAGCTTCACAGAGTTAAACAAATACAACATAAAAGAATACAACAAATCATTAAACAAATTTTCCACAACATAAAGGAATGTAACACATCTTCAACTAATATTCCACAATATTCCTATCTTTTGTCTAAATAAAAATGACAGGTTTTAACTTTAACATAGTAAAACTGCATGCAACAAAAACATTTATCAAGTAAGAATTACATTTACAGTATTCAGCCCATTTGTATTTAGCAAATTCAGAGAAAATACTCCATTATCTATCCTATCTTAGTGATTCCAAAGTTTCATACCTAGTTTACTTTCTATAACCAAGAAAAACTGTAATTCTAACTATTTAGTCTTTAACTCCATCAAAGACCCCAGAAGCATGTAATATTACCTAACAACAGAGACATCTGGCTGCCTAGACAGTCACCCAACATTTCTCTGCAATGTTGGTGCATACATCTTTGGCCTACAGGTCTACACTATCTGGCAGATTATCCTGTGAAGCAGGAATCTCAAAGGACTGCCCTGCTTTGTCTTGGCAAGGTTCAACAGTTTTTTCCTGTGTTTTTGCCACATTGAAAGCAAATCTATAAAGAGTTTCTTTGATGCCTATCATCCTTTTATGAGGTAAATTGGTACTGGCAAAAGCAAATGGGTCTCTTCGTCATGAAAAACCTTAGGTTATTAAATATCTTAAACGCCATATTCTATGGGTCTTTGAAGAGCTTGAAATCATCTATCTGCCTAAAATATACCTGTTTAACTTTGAAAATATATCTAATATAGCTACAAATTTGATTATTAGAGATTAACTACTAACTTATTTCTTACTTATACATGGTATTTTTAGATGAACTACATAAGCACAATACCCCAAACAAGAGTAGAAACATATATACAGTGTAACAAAAATAACTTTAAATTTTTATCAATATACCAAAATCCATGCCAATGCAAAATATCTGAGATTAATAGTTGTTTCTTTATCCTATATTCTTATATTCCCCTAAATGATAACAAACATTCATAACCTTCCAAATAACTAAAAACCATCCACACTCCAACTCTTGGGAATGTGGGAGTCATTTTCTCTAGACAGCTTCCTGTTGTCTGTGGGAATAAGCATCTTTAGGGGTCCCTGAGAAAATTGAGATAATGGCCAAGTCCTGGGAAGACCAGCTGTAACCTTTATTGATATATATTACCTATCAAGATTCAGGAGGTCTTGACAGATCAAATCTGATCCATATAGACCTTGAAGGAATCCACAAACTCCCATTTCCTGTGAAAATAAAAACAAAACCTCTTCTCCAAAGCAATGAATTTTTTGAGTTCCATTTTATAAATGCATTTTTTTAAACTTTCATTTTAAAGGTAAGGCATTCCTAAAGTATATAGGCTGGTTTAATTTAGCAGTCCAGTTCACAAACCCATCATCAGTATTCAAACAATTCAAAATTGATACAATACTATACAGGATCCAGACTCCCTGTGTGTTTTCCATCGTTATGTGGCTTTTTCTTTTATATTACTTTTACTCTCTCTTTAAAGACTTTATTTTTAAACTATTTCTTTCTTTCTCTCTTTCTTTCTTTCTTTCTTTCTTTCTTTCTTTCTTTCTTTCTTTCTTTCTTTCTATGATTATCTGTATTGTTTTTCTTTTCATAAGCCTATGCACATTGCTAACACTATAACCTGTTAAGTGGTTTTTTCCACCTGGATCTGTCTTTACTGCATAGTCCTATTTTTGTCTGCATGAACTAAAAAACTGCTAAGTAGCACAGATAGGACCCCCATTGTGGCTTTGGTAGCTAGCTGAGCCCTCTTCTTGGTTCCTGAAAGCCAAGACAAAAGTTTGCTTGCCCTTTTGGAGGTAAGTGACCAAGAACTGAAGTCAAATCCCCAACTCTGGAATGCTGGTGCCCTGCACTGTGGCAGGTGTTTTTTACTTAGTTTTTTTGTTTGTTTGTTTCTATTTAATGTGAAAACGGCTGTTTAAGTCCTCTGCTGTATGGCAGAGTTTCTTAAAGGAGCCATATCCCTCCTCCCTTCTTTCTAGCTTTCTCAGGCCCTACATGGAAATACAGGCCCATAAGAATGACAAATGTAGTTGGTGTTTTTAGTCTTTGCTCTTTGTGGGTCTGCCACCCAGCTCCCCTAAAAAATACATGAAGACTTATTCTTATTTATGAATGCATAGACTTTACTTGTTTCTAGCCAGCTTTTCTTAACTTAAATTATCCCATCTACCTCTTGCCTCCAGGCTTTTATCTTTCTCTATTTTATATACCTTTCTTTACCTCTTATTCTGTGGCTGGCTAGGTAGCTGGGTGGCTGGCCCCTGATGTCCTCCTCTCCTTCTCCTTTTTTTACTCTGCCTCTCAAGTCCTTCTCCTTCTATTTATACTCTCTACCTGCCAGTAATGCCAGTTTCTCTCTCCTGCCTAGCTATTGGCCATTCAGCCATTTATTGGACCAATCAGGTGTTTTAGACAGGCAAAGTAACACAGCTTCACAGAGTTAAACAAATGCAACATAAAAGAATACAACACATCTTTGCATCATCAAACAAATATCCCACAGCATGAATTAATGTAACACATCTTCAACTAGTATTTCACAACAAAGTAAGAACTCTTCTGATGCATTTGAGTAAATGAGGCTGAAGAAGAATGAAGGACAAGCTTCACTGCAATCTACTCAGTATACTTGTTTTCAAATGAGTCCTTCTCAAGAACAAATGGAAATGTGTGGCTGTTCAAATTGGAAATGTCATGGTAGAGTACAATATTCCTATACCATTTGTCACAGACACCACAATTTTTCCCCATTTAGCACACTGGTTCCAAAAGAAATTTTGCTTCACAAGGAATATTTTTCAATATGTAAAGACACTGGATTGTAACCAATGGGGAAGTTTCTATTAGTATCTAGTGGATTGAGGCTAAAGATACTGTTAACATCTGCAATGCCCTGGACAGCTCAGGAAAAGTCATCGAAGCACGGGGTGCAAATAGTTGATGGATAGAATACTTGCTTAGCATGTATGACTAGCTGAGTTTAATCTGCATTAACATAAGGAAAATTGAAACAACCCAGACCACAATGTCATAGTGCTAAGATTGAGAAACTCTAAATCACATAATATACATTATAAAAATTTATGGTTGATTCTGAATGTGACTTTAGTAGACAATGAGTCCATAGGGACATTACACTTTTTCATGGGACTATGCCCCCTCTGCCACCCTGGATATTGTTCGCCACAATCAACTAAGGGTCAGAGCCCACTTACCATATTGGTCTTAATTCAACCATTGCCCCTGTGACTTACAGGTTTTGTATCCATGGATCCAACCAAATAGTGAACAACTTTTTGAAAAAAAAATTTCATCTGAATTGAACATGTTCAGGCTTTTGCTCATGATTGTTCTCTAAACAATACATTATCACAATTATGTAAATACCATTTTCACTGTATTAGAAATTATAAAAAAATCTAGAGAATATTTATACAGAGGGTTAAGCATGGATTATTTACATATACTGTGTCATTTTAAATAAGGAACTTTCACAGACCTTAAAAATCTGGAACCAGTAACACACAGATATGGAAGAGTAGTTGTCTTTAATTATTTTTGGAAAAATACTATGTAGGATAGAACTTACTGATACCTGGAAGAGTCTTACTACTATGACGTGGTGGGTACTGATCTAGATATATCCTACAGTTACAGTTCAGACTTTGTTTTTTTCTATTCCTTTATGTGATCCTTTTGTTTCTGAATGATTATTTAAAACTGTCCATGAAATAATCTTTTTGCTTCCATTGGATTATATTCACACAATACCATTTGTATTGCCAAGTATTTCTTATTTTTTAATAATGTTCTTCGTGATATATCACCAATGTGGACTTCATTTTGAAATTCTGTTCTCATTTATTATCATCTTGCAAATAAAGTGTTACTACAAGCACCATGTTGAGGGGCAGATGGGTTGCAGATTTATTTGAGGCATGATGTGATCACTTGACACATTTGTCATTTTTTTCAACTATGAAAAAAAATTTCAAATGTGATCACTTATTGAGCAAAATGGACCATATTCCATGTCAATACAACCCAGAAAAAATCTGAGAGACAAGTATTTTAAATATCAAGAGGCTCCTTTTCTATCCAAATATTTAGCCTCTGAGTTACGTTAACAACAACAACAGGCTCCAAGGCACTTGAGATCTTGGCCGTACTAGCCACCTCACCTCTGCATCTGTCTACGAAGTAAAACTAGTCCAGGGTTAGTCACCCTTCACACCTCCCCACTTTACTGTGCCTACAGTTAATGTGAGCTGTTCTACTGGGACAGACAGTAGTTTACACTTGAGAGTTAAGGAAAGTCACTAGGAATAGAAATAATTTCATTCTTTAATTTAAATTTTTCATATAAAATATACAGTAAATTGTAACATTATTAAAATAACTTTTATAATAAATAGCTACTTGCAATTTAATACATTTGAAAATATTGCATTTTTATTCATGATCTTATGACCAAACTTAAAGAAAAAGATTTTTTGCATACTAAATATCAACGTAAAGCCAGGTTTGTTTGGTTTTTAGAAAAAAGGGGCTTGGGAAGTTCATATGAATCTCTAGTTTACCTGTCACTTAAAGATTTGGTCAGACCTTATCCTAAATTATTTAATTGTATCATTCCATATTATTAACCTCTTTTTTCCTACACACCTTGAAGCCACATCTAAGCAGCACATGATCAAAGGAAGACTTATCATTGTTTACTCAGAGCCTCTTATCTTCTCTCCTTTGCTATTTCAGTAAATGTCACAGACATTCATTTAGTTCTACCCAACTCAAAATAGAATAATCCAATGATTTTTATCATCCCCTCTGTGGGAGCTAAAGCATATTCTGAGTTTACTTTTTATAAATTTCTTACATGTGCTAGGTTATTTTTGTATATCATTTCAAGAAACCTATAAATCAATGTTAGAGATGATTAAATTTTCCTTTACTTCATACATTGTGATGGTTAGTTTTATAATTGTCAACAAGGCAACCTCTAGAATCCCCCAGTAGATGCGCCTCTGAGCATGCCTGTAGGGGACTATCTTTTTAAATTTATTTTTTAATTGAAACATAATTACATCATGTCCCCCCCTTCCATTTCCTCTCTCCAAGCCCTCATATGCTCTCCCTTGAACCCTCCCAAAGTCATGGCCTCAATTTCTCTGCTGTTGTTCACACACACAAATATATATATATGGATAAGGATATATATATGTCTTCTCCATCTGTTTAGTGTTAATTGTGTGCATATGATGTTAAGGCTGACCATTTGGTATAGTATAACCAATTAGGGGGCTCATTCCTGGGGAAGACTATGTGTCTTGCTCTCAGCATTTCTTATTTGCCTGTACACTTTTGTCTCATGTTATCAGGTGATCTACCCAGTGTGGGTGACACCCTCCCCTGACTGGAATACTGGACTGTATAGAGGAAGCAAGGGAGCCGAGCAGCTGCACACATTCCAAGGCTCTCTCTTTCTGACTGTGACCCTTTGCTTCAAGATCCTGTTTCCTTCAAGCCCCCACCTTGGACTGGGAGCTAAAAGAATCCCTACATTCCTGGAGCTGCTTCTGTCATAGTGTTTCATCACAACAGCAGGAAAAGAAACAACAACCCACTTTAAATGTTAAAAGACAGGCAGTAGTTGAACAGCAGGCTGCATACACATGCACACTGTCTGTTGTATTAACAACCCAGTGTTGATACCTGATTCCAGATAACAGACACTATTTTTCTATATTCATTTGTCATACAATGTCTTAACTTTCTCAGGGCTAATACCCACTTTTTGCAGATATGTATACAAATTATGTTACCTGTTGAAATTTGGTGCATCAAATTAGCTCCTCTTCCCTCTGTTTCTTTATCTTCTACATGAAAAATTAAAAAAAAAACTATAGCTGTGACTTCATCAGGTGAGTTTGAACCTACACTCAATTGAGCAATCAATAGTAATTAAAGATTGATCTGAAACAGAGGAAGGGAAAATTAATGTTCATGTTATTAGTTCACTTTGGATCTTTTCCTAATGACTATTTGTGGACAAAAGACTTTTGAGAATGCAAGTTACTCAGAAAGTTGGAAACTCAGAAAAAAAACTATAGACATACTTTCTCTTATGGCAGAGGCAAAGAATCGGTTGTATTTGAACGTGTTAGGAGAAGTCCTCAGCTATTGGTTCATAGTTCATGTGTTTCCACTAGTTTGGCTATTTGTCGCTGTGCTTTTTCCAATCTTGGTATCAACAATTCTCGCTCATACAATCCCTCCTCTTCCTCTCCGATTAGCTGAGGAGCCCCCAACTGGATTAGGCCCTCTGGATAAGTGAGACAGTTGATTAGCTTGAACTGTTTGGGAGGCACCCAGGCAGTGGGACCAGGACCTGTCCTTAGTGCATGAGCTGGCTGTTTGGAACCTGGGGCCTATACAGGGACATTTTACTCAGCCTAGGAGGAGGGGACTGGACCTGCCTGGACTGAATCTACCAAGTTGAGCTGAATCCCCAGGGGAGTCCTTGCCCTGGAGGAGATGGGAATGGGGGGGGTGGGCTGGGGGAAGGGCGGGGAGGGGGGGAGGGGGAGGAGGGAGGACATGGGAATCCGTGGCTGATATGTAAAATTAAATCAAATTATAAAAAGAAAAAAAAGAAAATGTATATATATGTATGTATACATATATATATATAGAAAGAGAGAGAGAGAGAGAGAGAGAGAAGTCCTACAGTAGGACTTAATTTTGCAATAAGATTTAATGCAACAAGAATTAATTTTAAAAAAGAGGCCATAAATGTGAGAGACAGGCTGCAAAGGAAGGAAAAAATGATCTAATTAAAGGAAAAAGAAAATGATCCATTCAACTTGGTTCTAAGCAGCTCCTGTAACCCTATTCTGTATAGCATTAATATGACATGTACCATATGTGTGTGTGTGTGTGTGTGTGTGTGTGTGTGTGTTTTGGTTTTTCAAGACAGAGTTTCTCTATGTAGCCCTGGCTGTCCTGGAACTCACTCTGTAGACCAGGTTGGCCTTGAACTCAAGATATCCACCTGCCTCTGCCTCCCAAGTGCTGGGATTAAAGGCATGCACCACCACCACCCAGCAACATAACACATTTTTATACAATAAGTAACACCACATGAAAAACAGCATCTTTGCCTCAGGATCACAGCATTTCGGCATCTAAATGTTTCGACCACATAACCTTCCTCACACCTTTATTAGCTTGCTTGTTTCAACAAGTATAACCTGTGTCTAAAGGGCTAACTGTGAGCGTTTTCACAGCATGGCCGTCTGCTCCAAATTCTCCATATAAAAATTTCCATTAATCTAACTCAGAAGGATTTTCCACAAAGCAAATTAACGGACTGGAAATTCACGGTGCATTAATTCCAGGTCGTTCTGCTCGGCAGAGCTGCCTTTGTTCCAGGGACACTGGTTGGGCGGACGCATTCTCCTGTGCTCTGGTCATCCCAAAGAATTGCAGTGAGGTGACTGAAGGCCAAACAAATGTCATTAGTAATTCTGCACAGGGTGCCGGACAGTGCTGATCTCACAGGCTTGCTTCTGCACAATTCAGGATGTGACAATGAAAACTTCTCTTTTTGGTTCATATGGGTAATAAGTCCTCAAGTTTACTGGGTGCCCTCACATCGATAAGGTTTATAATGTACATCAAAAATTAAATATGTACTAGTGTTTTATTTCTAATTAATTTGAATTTTGTATCACAAGTGTGTATTTAATTATTTTACTATTTTTGAGATTATAATATAATTATGATATTTCTCCCTTCCCTTTCCTCCCTTCAAACCTTTCTTTGCTCTCTCATGGGCTCTTTTTTTCTAAATAGTCGAAAACAAAATATTGAAATACATGTTACACAGTGAGGCTGAAAGGTCAAGTTACAAGAATTTGTGCTGATCAAATCAACAAAATAAACATCGAATTTGGCTGAGCTACAATTAAATAAACAAAAGCAAACTAGATTTAAAATGAGATGTATAACCTGAGTTTAAAGAGGTTAGATAAGTTTAGGTGTCTTTTAGTTTGTTAGTGTTTTGGTTTTCTGTTTTATTTTTGGTTTTTTGAGGGTGTGTGTTGTGTGTGTTTGTTGTTTTCTTCCCCCTACAACACTGAGTGGATACATAGAAAAAAAATAAATTAGTTTATTAAATCCACTTTTTTGTACCTCATGATTTTTCCATTCAAATGATCTTAAACAGGGATGTAAAGATGACTCATTTTGCTGCATAGGCATGCATACCGGAATTTGGTCCCAGCACATACTCAGAAAGCTAGGTGTGGTCACTTACACACATAACCACAGTGGAACAGAGGGAGGGGAGTTAGCAAGATTGCTGGTACTCACAGGCCTCTCCCTTAGCTCCAGGTTCAGTGAGAGACACTACCGCAGAGCAGTAAGAAGAGGAGGGATAGAGCAGAAAAGCCACACCCAGGTGCATGCACCTGAACACAAACGTGCACACTCACATGCACAGACACTACACACACAGACATTAGACTCATTCAAATACACACATAATCTTAACTTTAAACTCTTAATGAGAGAAAAATAAGTGAATAAATAACATATGTGTACATTCCTGCTGGAGGAATATTGTCTGGAAAGGTAAAGACCTCTTTATTCCCCGCAGAAACCAAAGAGGTTGGGGTTAGTTTTTTCATTGGTGTTGCCCTGGTGGATCTAAGCAGGTCAGTCAATTATTTTTCTTTATTGTTTACAAAAGGAAGATTAGATCTTGGTTTTGACTTGTGTCTTTTGCAGTGCCAATCTAGAAACACACACACACACACACACACACACACACACACACTCACTCACTCACTCTATGAGAAATCTGTTCCACATTTCAAAACACTGTCTAAACTTAGCTCCTAAAAAATTGATACAGTAGCAAGCTTGTTGTTACAATCTATGCCAAAGAAACCTTAGGAAAACTCATAAATTAAGTGGAGATGGATTGGGTGCCATCTGGATTCAGCATGAGGTTTAAGCCTGTGTTTGAACACATCTTTATTGTCTATTAGCTAATTAGAGTACCAATGGCTAAATGAGAGATAATTAGTGTAACCTAGCTGAACCTATTCCTTACTCTAAAAGTTAGTGCTAATATTTATTTCAGTGGGGCAATGTTTTGATTTCTCTGGCATAGTACTAACTTGTTATTTCAGAGTAAATATCACTAATTTGGATAATTAACTAAATTTCCCTCATCTTCATTTCTCAGGGACATTCACAGATCCCTCCACTAGTCTGTACACACAGGTATGCTCTTCCTCTCTACCTTTTGCTTCCTTATAGTCCTGGAGAAAGCCATGGCATCCTGAAGTGAGTCTGGAGCATTATTTGTATCAACGCTTTAAAAATACACTTTTATAATAACTTTGTTTTTGCCTTAAGCTTATCAATAAAATATATGATTAATTTTTGGTTCATTGACTTTTAGGAAAGTCAGTTAGTAGTTAAAATTTCTTTGTGTTTATTTTAAAATCTTTACTTTTTATCATATTTTGCAATCCAGTGTTGCTAGACACCCATTTTTCCATCCATGCTTTATTTCCCCTTTCGTATTATGTTTACATATAAGTATAGTACTCTGTGTCACTTTATTCTTTGTGTCTTTGTCCATGTACCAAATATTATTCATATTATCTCTGCTTTTCTTTGGTTTGATGATTTCTTTACCTCTATTGTTACAGTTTCTTTAAACATCCGGCACTTCCTACAGCCTTACCATTATTCCTGACCATTCGGAGGCCATTACTTAGATTGCAATTGCCTGAATACCTATGGTGTCACCAAGTAAACAGGAAAAGAGTGTGGGGACTAGCAGACTCTCAGAGAATTGCAGGGATACGTGCAGAGCAGGTGCTGCAAAATAAGATATTATAATTCTCTCTCTTTAGCACAGAAATGGTAGCAAAGTGTTGCTGGTATGGAAAGAAGTATAGAAATCAATAACTTTGCGATAACTGAGAAATGAGTCAAAGAAACTAAATTTTAAGTTAGAATAGATTCTGGGAGTTGATGAACCAACTCACTTCACCTGTATCTTCCTGTCTTTTAGGACAATGTTTATGGATAATAAAAGCCTTTGTCCAAATAGAGCTGCAAAGGTCCTTCCAATGACCATCAAATAAAGTTTTGTCCTCTCATCAAAGGTATCTTAGAGACAGTGAAGCATGACACCATTCATCTCCTGATATGATTGCTCATAACCACCTAATGGAGATCACTCTTCCAAAGAAAAGTGGTGGTCCTTCATTGGCTCACATCCATGCTGATGTGTTATCTTTTTGTAATTGATTAACCCATGCATAATTTCCCTAGGAATTAAGAAGTCAGTTTATTTCCTCATTTGTGTCAGTTCAATCATTTGGGTGCTCAGAGTAGCGTAATTGAATAAAATTTCACTCATCATCAAAAGCAAATGTACAGTTGGTAGAAACTTAGCTCAGTAGCTAAGAGCACAGACTGCTCTTCTAGAGGACCATTGTTCAATTCCCAGCACCCACAGGGTGGCTCACAACCATCTGTAGCTCCAGTTCAGGAGACATAATGCCATCTACTGTTCTCTTCAGACACCAGACACACACACACACACACACACACACACACACATACACACACACACACTTGTACAAGTATACATAAAGGCAAAACACCCGTACATATAGAATAAAGACAGAATAATTTAACAAATATACATATAGTGAGCATTGTGCCTGTGTAATGAGATAGTGATTCCAATTCAGACTCAAATATTAATTTCTTTTTTCTTTATTAAGAAATTTTTTTATTCATTTTGCATACCAACCATAGTTCCCCCTCTCTTTCCACCTCCCACTCTCCCCTCCTCAGCCTTTTCCCCCAACCCACCCCTCATTCCCTCCCCCGAAAAGATAAGGCCTTATCTGATTATCCCGGTAATCAGATTGGTGAATACCCTAACTGTCATCACAGAGCCTTCATCCAGTAACTGATGGAAACAGATGCAGAGATCCACAGCCAAGCACCAGGCTGAGCTCCAGGAGTCCAGTCGAAGAGAGGGAAGAGGGATTCTATGAGCAAGGGGCATCAAGATCATGATGGGAAAACCTACAGAGACAAACGAACCATGGTAATGAGAACTCATGAACTTTAGACCAACATCTGTGGAGCTTCCATGGGACTGGAATAGGCCCTCTGCATAAGTGAGACCGTTGTGTAGCTTGACCTGCTTAAGAGGCCTCCTGGCAGTAGGATCAAGATCCATCCCTGGTGTATGAGCTGACTTTTTGGAACCCATTACCTGTGGTGGGACACCTTGCACAGTCTTGATGCAGGGGGAGGGACTTGGACCTGCCTCAACTGAATGTACCAGGCTTTGCAGATATTAATTTCTTTAGACACAAGAAATTTAATGATTGATATATTTCTTTCACAAGAATAAAATCTTGGAATGGTTCCTATTCTCATCTTAGTAAAATTGCTCCTGAAAAAGAGAGAACTTCCCAACCATTTTTGCTTATTGGGAGATTGTAAAATATTATTTATGGTTTTATAGAAACCTTGATCCAGTTAAGAGAAAAAAATCCTTATTGTTTAAATTATTTGATTGACTGAAGATGGAGACTTTAGGATCTAGATTCCCTTACATCTAGTGTAATGGTATCGGTGTATCAGAAGATTTCAGTTCCAAACCATAATATACTTATTACTCAATAACCTTTAATGAGTACCTATTACTGTGGGACATGCAAGGCATTGAGTACCAATGTATCTGAATGTTAACAATATCAGCTTCCTGTACTTAAGTACACAGTGCAATATTAAGTTATAATGGCAACATGTCTGTTAGTAGGTTCAGCTGAAAGTATCATAAAGTATATTTCAGAGGCTGAAATAAACAGGGAAGTTTTCCTTTTCTCATTACTCTAGAAATAAGTAGATGATAGTGACTCAGTACTGATAACAAGGAGTATAAATCCAGTAGTTTGTAATTCCACCCAACATCACCTTCACTTTCAACAGAAACAAAGAAGACCCACTAATTTTCAGATTTCAAGTAAAAATCAATCCAGTGTGAGCCTGGCCTGGTGTCTAAGAGTCTGAAGCATCCAGACTCTGAGATTCAGGCAGAGCCACAACCTCACCTTGCCTTGCTTCCACCTTGGCCCTACTCACGGACCTTGACCTCATTTCATTTCTACCTTAGCCCCACACCCAAACCCCCATTCTTCCTCTGCACAGCCCTGCATTAGACCTGCCCATCTCTTCCATGGCTCCTCATCGGCTGCCTCCTTCTCTGGCATATCCACACTCTTGTGTTACCCCCTTATTGTCCATGGCCCCATCATCACCCATGCTCATTCTAAGATGCACACAAGAGCATGAAGGTTCCTACAGAATGTGAACTAGATTGTACTCTGATGAGTCTTAGTTTTTCTCCTTCAAATATGCATGCTGCCGAAGCCAAGTTCCCACGTTGACAGATTTCAGTAGGTGTAAATCTGTTCGTTCCTTTTGCTGAAAATTCATCTTTCTAGCTAAGGATGAGGAAATCTGAGGGCCTGGGCCCATTTCCCAGGACCTGCTCTGATAAGGGTGCCTACCCTGACCTTCATGCTTTAGAGAGACATAATTACCAGGCACGGTCCACATGATCATCTTACTTAAAACTCTGGTTCAATTTCTGATTCCTTTTTCCTAACCAAACTTACAGATTGAAATATTAAGAGGGTAGGTACAGGCTGTGATCTTCCCTCAGGAGAGCAGAGAGAAGAGATTTGTAGAGCAATGGTTGAGATTAGAGAGACCAGAGCAAATTAGGGGAAAGGAAAACAAGGAAGGCCTGTCTTTTCCTTTGCCCATTACTCTAGTAATATGTATATGATAGCGACTCAGTGCTCATTCCAAGGCCCTATGTTCTTTTCAATACTCCAAAATATTCAGCAGGTTCTCTTTATGCTTTCAAATTTATAGCTAGATGATTGATGCTGTACCTTCCCACTAGAACCAGTTGTCCACAAGAAGAAAACAATCCAAAGGAAAATAGGAAGAGGGAGAAATTCTATGAGAAAAACTTCCTGTTTCTCAACCTAGATCATACTGCCAAGATATGGATGGCAGAGTCTCCTGATCAGAGAACAGCTGGAGGGAAGGATTTTCTGTCTTGTTGCATTATTATCAAAGAGAAAATATTGGAATTTCTTAAAAGTAAGGATGTGAAAGGAAATAGAGCAGACAACTTGAAGTAGATACCAAAGTTCTGATGTCAGGCTATAAGAGAATAATTCACCACTATATCTGCCTGCATAACCCCCTGCATAACTGGAGGTCTCTCAAATATTATTGAAGACATCAGTTATTTTCATACTACTTATTACAGTAATGCAATTTGTAGTTGTAGGATCACTTATTACATTACTCTATAAATAGAACAGTTTTGATGATCCTAGTCAAATCTCATCATTTTGATAAGATTATATTAATGACTCAATTGAAAGTACCTCTATTTAATTTTTAATGTATTTGTGGATACACAGATTTTATTAGCAAACTCTCCATTTAACAAAGTAACATTTGGTGAACCCTCTGTTCCTCTCCATCTGATATGCTGTTGCACGAAACCAGGGAACTCCATTTATCATTTGGCCTGTGTGCCATTCTTCCTTTAACTGTCATTGCCTATCAACAGTATTTCCCTGGCAGGACCACTCAAATATAATGTTAGTGATGGAACAAATCAGTTCAAAGCACCTGAGCTGCAGAGGGCAGTCAGGTGTGCATCAAGGTAAACCTGAAAAGTAGCTGAAGATAATACTTGAAAAAAAAAGGTGGAAGAGAACTCAGCCAATAATCATTATGGAACTTAGTCATCTTCTAATGGCTGTCATCATTATGTATAGTGCTTTCATGCCATCTCATGCTTCTAGCCCATGGAAAGCACCAAGAAGCCCCACGTTATAGGCAGCGACCATGCAGATAGGAAGGGTCATATCTTACAATAAATCTGATTTTTGCAATTGTGATTGTATCTGTGCTATCTGGACAAGTATATGCAGTCATATATTACCATAGTTATAATAGTTTTCAAAGACATATTTATAAATGACTTCAATGCACTTCTCATATTTTAATTAATTTGAATATTTGTATTTATATGACATATTTCTGTAACTTATAAAATTACATTGTTTAGAGCTAGAGAGACGTTTCAGCAGTTAATGGCACTTGCTATTTCCAGAGAGTCTGACTTTGGTCCCAACACCTAGTTCAAGTGACTCACAACCACCTGTAACTCCAGCTCCAATGCACAATGACAGGCACACATACACATAACTGGAAAAAAATTCAGTTGCAGGACATACCTTGTAAAATAGTGCAAATGTACTCCTAGCATTTCTATACAAATGAAATACTCAGTTTTTTATAACTGGTTGCTCTATGGGACTGTAGTCAGGACATAGGCTAAGATGAATTCCCACCTACTATAAACAACAATATTTATGTGACATAAGCTGTTTATATTATGTTTCATAGTTATATCAGATGGGACTGTCAATCTGCTACATTAGCTGGAATGTGCTTATAACATCTTGAGCAAATCTGGAGTCACTTTCACCTGATAATATGAAATCTAAAAGCAGATAGTCCATACCAGCATAGCTATGCTATGGTATCCTGCCTATTCTAGAAAACTATGCTTTCTGTTCCACCCCATGATTGTCACATAGCCACAGACAAGTGCTCACTGCTGGCTCCTGTGGGCTCTGCAACTACAGAAGAACTTGTTGGTAAGATCCCCTTTATCGTGCCAAAAATTGAGCTTTTATCTTATTTGGGATGATAACAAGGCATATCGTTTTATTTTATTTTACCTGATCATAAACTCTAATAAAAAATATTTCTTTCAATAAAATAGAAAAAGATTCCAAAAAATTAAGCTAATGGGGCACATTTTGTAGTCACAAAAGCCTTAACAAAAGGAGAAACCAGGAAAAAGAAGAATTTTAATATGCCAACATTATTTTCTTTAAGCGGTATGAATAGAGGAGACATCCTCATTGGGCCACTTCTCTAACTGCTGATTTCTGACTGGTCGCTCAGAATCTCTTCATCTTGGAAACCTGCTCACTCAGTTATCAGTGTTATTATGCACCACCTATCTCTTCTGTGTCAGATCTGACTTGATCTGGTCTGCTGGGGACTAATGCAGGAGTTCATTCCAAAAGAAGAGCCTCCCATTAATTTTAATTTATGTCTTACAGTCCTTTTCACAAATACTGCCGCAGTCTATTTTGTTGACTCATAAAATTCACTTGCTAAGATTCCAAAAGTTAATACTACATTTCTAAGATGGAAATAAATGACTTCTGGTCTGACAATGAGGTCACTGAATAAATATAATTACTTCAAAGATCCCTTCTCAAGATGAAGCAATATTCTAGTAAAAACCTACCAAATTATTTAATAAGGCAAAAACGCAATATTCTTGTGTGACAATTTGTGTAAGAAATGATCTTCCTTCAGTCTTCCTCAATGCAAGAGGGAATGTAAGTATCAAGCTTGATGTTCCTTAGTTATATAATCATAAAATTTAATACAGGGGAAAATGGGTCTGTTCAATCAAATACTCAAGGAAAATAGGTATGTTCAATCTGTTCAGAAAGATATAATGCTGAGTTTTTAATAATAAGAAAAATACAAAAACATCTGTCTATGCCTTTCTGACTAAGGAGAATGTCCCAACATTCCATATTTTCAAGGCAGTATGGGCTAGATATACCATTAAGCTTTTCTATGAATCAGTCTCATTTGCTATGTGACTCAAGAGTTAGCCTGAAAGCAAATTCCCGCTACAGTGTAATAAGCCATACAAAAGCTTCTACTTCTGACCACAGCTAAACTAAACTTCAAATTGGAACTGAAAAAAAAACCAATGCCAAACTAAAAGTTCTACATTTAAACTCATGCAAAGATATCTTAAAACTCAGCCATGAGATTCATGTTCAGACTCCATAATCATTCCAAAATTGCTGGCAAATCATCACGGGCTCAATGAGAGCAATGATGGAATCATTTTGATACATCATGGACTTTTAAAAACACAGTAAGAAGAAATATAAAATGTCATACCCAAAATAAAGTTTATTAGTAAATCTCACAGCTTCAGGAAATTTCAATCATGCAAAAAAAAATCAGTTAGAATCTGGTCCAAAGTACAATTTACCATTTGCACAACAGAAATATATACCTATACCCATTTTTAAGAGAAGGATTAGGTAAAAATTTTTTGAAAGATTTGAACATTTTTACTTTTTCAAGTATATATATTTCCATCAATCCTCAAGAAATTGCTGTCAAAGTAGTCCTTCTATTTCTCAAAATTAATGCTACACAAGGGCCTGCCAAGATGCTTAATACTGCAAGAAAAGAAATTAAATCATGGTTCAAATGAGGTAGGTTAGATGATGAGGAAAATGAGAGGACTGAGTAACTACTTCACTCCTAGAAAATGAACATCTTCTTTTGATCAGAAAAATACCAACTCACTGTTCACATCTCTGAGCAAAGAACTCTTTTGAATATCACATCTTGTCCAGTATTAACCTGAACTTACAACCTGTTCTTATTTCATCTGCAGTTGTGTTTAAGGTGATTGTATCAAAGGAGTTAAAGACAGTGCATGGCTTACATATCTATGGTGCTACTGAAATGATAATGTTGTTAAATTTATAAAATACTATTATAATTTTTACTCTTAAAATGAACATGCTACTTATTTGATAACAATTTGTGAATTTGAAGTTTTTGGTGTTTGCAAACTGATAAATTCAAATTGTCACTTGCATAATGAATTTCCTTTCAATAATATATGTATAGTATCCAGTAGTAAGAGGCATATAGACATGATGCCCATCCATGACTAGTAAGGTAAGCCATAAATTCTGCATTTTTCACACAGGGAATTTGTGTAAATAGGCATGAAAATATAACACACACACACACACACACACACACACACACACACACTACCTTTCAAATTCAGGGAAGTCCTAAACCTTTCTTTCTAGGCTAAAGAACAACAATTTCCCTGATCGATGGGCAATGCAAATGACAGCATTCTAGAGTTGGGATTCACTGAAGTGACAACAACCTATGCAGGCTGGTAAGGAGCAGTGGGAAATCTGAAGTCAACAGTAGCTTTCTAAACTCTACAGTCTACATGGACCACTAGATTCTGATGCTTTATTTACGAAAGACCAAAAATGTGTGCAATAGTTTTAGTTAGCAAAATTCTCTCTCCACAACCAGTTGGAAATAAATACAATTAAAGTTTTGGGTTCAGAAATCCCTCTGCATTGTCACCACCTTGAAAATTCAATAGCATGTAATGCCGCCATCCAGATTTTTGCATTCTACATTACAGAATGTCAAGAACTAACTAACAATATCAAGGGTTAATTAGCCATCACTAGGGAATAAATTAAACACATTGAAATAGTTTGAAATAATTACATGCAATTTAGCAATGATTTAGAATGTAAATAAGTTCACAATATTATGAAAAATGAGTGCCTTGTATCAAGAACATTTATCCAACTCCATAATGTTGGGTGAACAGATTTTTTAGGTGAAAACAATGTAGGCACATTTTGCCTCATGTTCCTTTCTACTGGTAAAACTGACATGTCTTTCATTCCAAGTTCAGAATTCATATAATCTTAACTTCATTTTGAATTAAGAAAACAAAAAGCTGAAGATGTGATCATTCCTGTTTATTGTAAAAAAAAAAAAAGTGGAACAAAAGCAGAGGTAAAACATTGTCAGATAGGATAACCTGAAAATGCATATTATCTAGATGCGAAAAATGAATTGCACCTACGATGTTCATGAATTTACTCTGCAACCCAGATATTGCCATGTGAGTGTCAGCACTGTGAAGTTAAGTGTGTACATATTTAAGCATCTTGAAATATTTTGAACTGAATTTTAAAATAAAAAACAAAGTTTATAGACATCCAAATGGTCCTTAGCCTCCGAACAATAAGTATAAAATCTTAAAATGATTTTAGTATAGACTTTTATAATGTGAGACATAATTCTAAGAACATTAGTGATAGTAGAGGAAACTTTTTAAAATATACAATAAAAGGTAATTATTAGAGACTGGAGAGATGCATCAGTGGTTAAGTGTACTTGAAGTTCTTACAGAGGACATGGGTTTGGTTCATATCATAACAACCACATGTTGGCTTACAAAATCCAGGGGATCCAATGTCCTCTTCTAGCCTCTGAGGGCACTGCATGCTCATGGTGCACACATCTACATTTAGATAGACACATGCATAAAATAAAACCAAATAAATCTTCAGCTCTTCAAATCAATAGGCCATATGTAAGATGAAGTTTATCAGCTAAAGTCTGTGACCCAAAGCCTAATTTCTCTAGGTCAGGATTTTATTAATGACTCAGTCACCTGTGTTTACCATTGCTGTCTCATTATGGAATCAGAGTTGGGCAGTAAAAGATACTTATCATATATTCTCAAAATAATATGTTCTTTTCCCTCTAACATGAAAATTTCTTACCATATTCATGAAAACATCCTTTCAAGAATGTGATATATATCTTAAATGCAATTTAAATACTTTCTGGTAATATTTACTCATGCAAACAAATTTTTCTTAGTCTTTGGTCAATGTCTCTTGGCTTCATATGATTCCAAATATTAAAGAGGGTTTCCTAGAAATAAGATGATAGAAAGCAGTGAATAGAAGTTGCTCTTCAATGGGCCTAACTTCTAGTTGTGCAAGGTGAATTAGCCCTAAAGATCTATTGTACAGCATCAAGCCCATAGGGAATAGTGCCATATTATTAAAGCCTCAGTTAATACTTAAACTGCTAAAAGAGTGAGTAGCAAGTTACACACTCTCCCTACAATAATAATGTCAAGAAAACCTGAACTTTATGACTGGATGCAGGAAAAAACAGTGAAGATGGTGACATCATAGCTTCAAATCAGGAATTCCAAGAGGTCTGATGTATTCTAATGATTAACAAGCTTGCATTTGTGTTTGATTATTTTGTGTAACACCAAAGAGTTCTATTCCATTATCAATAATCTAAAACTTTTAATAATAAATAATGTTGGGCTGGAGATGTGGCTCAGCAGTTAAGAGCACTGACCATTCTTCCAGATGTCCTGAGTTCAATTCCCAGCACCCACATGGTGGCTCACAACCATCTCACAACAACTGTAATGAGAGTTGGCATCCTCTTCTGGCCTGCAGGCAGAACACTATACATAATAATAAAAAATATTTATAATAATACTGTTAAGTTTCTGCCAATTACTTTTATTTCCATTGCTTTTATTCTCATGTACATTATAGATTGTATTGTATTATCTGTAACAAATTATAATTCTGTTGTAAATGCAACATACTTTTAAGCCAGAAACCTGACATATTTAAAGTTAGTTTTAATTTTGTGAGTAAAATAACTTCTCCTGAATGAAATTCCTTAAAGAGCCCTAAGTAGTGGTACAGGGGAGCAGAAATACATATTAAGTTTCACAACCTTCTGCATGTTTTCTTGGTAAATGCTGGTCTATTTATAATGTGAATGTGATAAATAAATTCAATGGATAGAAACCAGACGAAATAGATCAAAATATAATTGAAAGGCAAAACCAGTGGTAGGTATAAAATAATCCCTTGTGCTTCTTATTAACCCCTACATTAAGCATGAGTGATTCTACTTTTTTTCATAACAGTTTTATTGATTATTTAGGACTTTCACATCATAAACCCTGAGAATATTTATTTCCCAGTCCTCCCAGGTCCATGCCCCCCACCCTTGGTTCCTCCTCTCTACCTCCCCTCAAGAAGGAGGAGGAGGAGGGAAAGAAGGCAGGTGGGAAGGAAGAAAAGAAGGAAGGGAGAGAGAAAGAGAAAAAGGAAGGAAGGAAGGAAGGAAGGAAGGAAGGAAAGAAGGAAGGAAGGAAAGAAGGAAGGAAGGAAGGAAGGAAGGAAAGAAAGAAAAAGTAATAATAAACAAAAGACAAAAGAAAAGAAAAAAGTCCAATTTGTGTTGCCCATATAGTCACTGAAGCATGGTCAAATTCCCAGTGGCCAGCCCTTTATAGGAAAACTGAGTCCTTCCCCACTCGCACCCCTGCCAGCAGCCTTCAACTGTGGAGCAATGCACTTCATCATTCCCACTAAAGCTTTTAAGAGTTCTTTTTGATGACCTCCTGTCTAGGCTGTTACTTTTCTTTTTTGCAGGGGTGGGGGGGGGAGGGAGATGGGAATTGGGATAAGAGTTGTCACAGAAACCTTCCATGTCCCTCTTTTTCAACTGTGAGTCTGTAGTAATCAGTACCATGGCAAAAGTGGTTTCCTTGTCCTTCACAGTCAGCAGGAGCATGACATGGACTTCCACATGGTTTCTGGTGACAGCATGGACCATGGACATCCAAATGGTCTCCAGCATCAGTATGTGCCATGGGTCTCAGCATGGTCTCCAGCGGCAGTAGACCGTGGTGGCAGTGCAGGCCACCTCCATCAATAATGGCTTCTGGTGGCACCATGCCCACAAGCATCAACATGGCCTCAGATTGCAGCAGAGACTGTTGACATCTACATGGCCTTTCGGTGGTAACATGGGCTGTGGACATCAACACAGATCCCAGGTGCAGTAGGACCATGGACCCAGACTTGACCCTTGGTAACAGCCATAGCCAAAGGTAGCAGCACAGGCCACTCACATCAATATGGCCCCAGGGAGCAGCATGTTCCAGGGACATCAACGTGGCTTCAGGTTGCAAATGATTCTGCTTCTACACCTATTTAATGAACAATATTTTCCACAAAATAATTTGTCTAGTGAATACTTTGTTGCTATTGTGATGAGTTGTATTGTGTTCCTTAATTTTATCCAAAAGTTACTAATGATACCATAGTATCTTGGATCACGTTATCTTGTTACAAATCATTTAAGCTACCTATACCATTTATTGCTATTACTATATCTATATATAGATAGATATTACTCATTTATTGTTTTACAGAGTTTATTTATTATTTTCTGTATTCAGTGTGTCCTGACTCCTAAGTAATAACTTTCTGTCTTCTCTTATATAGCTTTTCAAACCCATTTCCTTTATTCTCTAATCAATGCCTTAAATCCTAGTCTACCTTAGGGTCTTTCACCACTACCTGCATTCATATAAATTGTCTTTTGTTTGTTTGTTTGTTTTGTTTGCTTTTTGTTTTTAAGGAGTTAGAGGTACATGAAAAAATACAAAACTAATAAGTATAGTTCTGACATAACTTTAAGCTACTGCCAGCTTCTTAGGTAGCAACACTGTGAACGTCAGAATGAATCAACCAGCACAGAAAACAAGACTGCCAACTAAACTGCACAATTTGTTGCAAATTCTTACAACCTCACTTTTTCATTTGGGGTCCATTTCAGGATCATACTTTGCATTTAGTTGTGACATCTTCATGGCTTCTTTAGCTGTGATAATACCCCAGTCTTTCTTTGTCTTTCATTATGTAGATATTTTTATGGATCGTGGATCAATTCATTATTTTGTAAATTGCTCCTATATTACGGCTTTCAAACATTGTCTCATTAGCGGATTGATGTGATATCAATTATCTTCTGTAAGAAAGCGAGAGGCTGTAAAGAAGGTATGGTCTCTTGTGGATCATGTGAGAGGCCGTATGTCTGTGTCATCATTGCATAATCTCTAGCATTTAATCTAGACAATTTCCCCAACAACAATCCTCTGGATTCCAGTCACTAGTGATAAACACCTTGTAAAAACACTTTGAAGTGACAAATATACTGTTTCTTCTCAAAACATTACCCAGTAGTCTACTATTCCGTTAGTTTATATGTCTATAGCAATCATTATCTTGGTACTTACTGAAGAGTAGCTTCCTATTATTCCTTAAAAAGAGCAACTGTACATTCTTCCCCATTTACTAACTAACCAATTATTTATATGTTTTGACACATGGTTATCAAATTTACTTAATTATGTGGGATGTAACGCTCTTGATACTTGTATTATTCTTTGAGATCTTATAAGCTCTTTACAATTATTTTATTATATCCCTATCTGCTTTACTGTTTCCTGTATTCTCAATTTGCATGTATAGCTTGATGTGGTTACAGTCATTTTGATTTGTGACCACCCAACATTATTAAATTTCAGAACCCTCACAGAGTTTCCACTGCATAGATTTCCAGTACACTATTATGAATCAAAACAACTGAGTGAATTGTGAAGCTTCATGACCAGATATTGACACTGGTAGTTGGTCCACATGATGAATGTTCTTGACACCCGTGATAACAGTTTGAGACAAGTCAGGTGTCCTCCAACTGGATGAGATGAGTTACTCTGTCCTCTTTCTGATCCAAACCTGTACTCCAATGCTATTGGTGCCTCTCAGGAGCTCACTTAATATCAGTAAATTTTCCACTGAACTGCACTCTGCAAACCAAGTCTACCTGCCTCTATTCCTGTCTTAGAGTAACTCATAAACCAGGACTGTGTTTTTTCTGTGTGTAGCAATGACATATTCTACATTATTCAAGATTCATCTTATGATTTCTTACTCCAGTTACTCTACCATCAGCTATTTCACCAAGAAACCTCTTTTTTAAAAAAAGTAGATAGAAATAAAGATCTGGTTGCTAGGTGTGCTCTTTGTCATTAGAATGTTATTGTTACTAAACCTCAGTGAACAAACCAAGTATACAAGAGAATTGCTATAACAGAGTTTCTTCTTCTACAAGTGTGTACATACATGAATATGCATCCATATGCATCTATCAGTTCACTCTAATACATCGAATTCTAACTCATTAGTGTATAGACTATTTACTCATCCTTTTCTTCCTGATTTCCAACTTTTTTGCACACAGCAGATTCAACATCAGTGAAGTCCAACTATCTTTATCTGAAATATGTTTAGCTGTTTTGCACACACCGAGTCATACTTGGTTTTCTGTTGCTAACACAGTGACCCAAAGCTACTTGTGACGGAAAGGGTTAATTTGGCTTACAGGTTACAGTCCACCATCACAGCTAGCCAAGGCAGGCACTGGAGGTAGGCAGCATAAGAGTTGCCTGAAGCTTCATCACATATTGCCAAAGGGAATATGTGACAGGCAGGGTGGCTTGCTGGTCTGCTCCCAGCTTAGGGTCATGGTTCCCAAGGCCGCGGTAGCAATGAGAACACTTGCTGGCATTCTGACAAGGAAGCTGCCTTTGAAAAGAAAGGCACCACACCTAGGGCTGCTTTCTCTTCACACAATGATTATGATGCTGCCGTTATTCCTCACAAGCCTCAGTTGTCCTCTTGGGTCATACTGGTACACCTGCCTTGGAACAGTACCACCCACAGTGGGCTGCGCCTTCCAATATCAGCCATTAATGAGGAAAATACCCTGCAGATATGGCTACAGGCCAATCTTGTGGAGGCAAGTCCTCAGCTGAAGTTTCTTCTTCCCACCTGACTCTAGTTTGTGTCAAGTTTACAAAAAATAACCTGTACATCCCTGGTATACACATTAAATAGTTTCGCAGTTGTTAACCCATACTCTGGAGAAATTAATTGAGTAGTATAATTATTCTGTCCTTAAAATGCCCAAAATAGCAATGAAAACAACAACAACAAAAAAAAAACCCTCAAATGTCATTAGCTTAGATTATCTTTTCTTCCTCACTTCCGATAGTTCATTTGCCTTCATGTTCCATTCTCATTCTATT
>CABHPH010128423.1:0-18856 GCA_902168325.1 Peromyscus nudipes
GTATTTTCCTTATCGGTGCCCTACAATCTGTTCTCAGGAATATACATGTTACGTGTATCTGTGTTTCCGATGTTAAGCCTGAAAGCTCAATCATAATATTTTGTGGTGAGAACAAGAAGAATAGATCAATTTGATAGTGTGTAGTCCTCAATTATTGAATCATGGCTGTGCTTACTAGAAACCGTGCTGCTTGCTCTGGCCTCATTGTTTGTGCTTTTACATGAAAAGGCTAAGTCCAGTGTGGCCTTCCTTCCAGTGCCAAGAATAAAGGCTCAGCTTTCTAAAGCACATCCATGCTACTGGGCCACTCATCCAGCTTTGTGGCATTTGTGAGAGCCGATTTTCTTTTTTTTTTAATTCATAGACTGCCTGAAGACATTTACCCTTTACAAGCAGAAAGCTTTGGGTAAGGCTGTAAAAATTATATCCATGCCAACTTTTCTAATAAGAGCAAGCACACATGATTTCATTTAAATGGCAGGATAGTAAACACAGACAGAACACATTAGTTTCCATTAGCAACTGTACCAAGATTAGCAAATTAATATACTTGATTATATGTATATATGCATGCATGTATATACATGTGTGTGTATGTGTATGGTGTTTTAATAATGATTTTCCTGGTATGAAGTCTCAAGGCAGCTTTGTGATAAGATCTAAACATAGACAATTTTTTGCATAAAATCAGTTGCAATGAATTGGCTTTAGGCTGAGATATCTTAAACTAAAGGTTTTTTTAAAAATAAATTATTAATACCATTGTAGCTCGATTCTGCTTTAAAAGATGCTATTTTCTGTAAGTAGTAAATGCATTTCTTATAAGCCTGGCTGAATTAGATCCCTTTAGTTTTTTATGAGCAAATATTTTGTCTTCAACCATTATGGATTTTGATCTACAGATTATGAAAATATTAATAGAGAAATTTAGGTTTCATGGTGACAAAATGTTCATTACCTTTTATGACACACTCATATGTAATTGTATATGATGACTTTAACACTTCATATATATGCTTATTCAGACTAATACATTCACAAAGGGGCCTATATGTATTTAAGTAACACAGCATTTTGGTGGAAAATCAGTTTACTTCAAAATTCAAAACTGTGATTGCCATTACTGATTTTATATTTCCATGTATATATGCACATATATGGTCATTAATATGCCATGGCACATTTTTGACAGTTGGAGGACAACCTGTGGGAATTGACGCCCTCATTCTACTTTGTGGGTTCTGGAGATCAAACTCACGTGGTCAAGCTTGTTGCTGAGGGCCTTTACCTGCTGAGCTTTCTCATCGCCCCTACACCCGCTCTGCCACCATATAACAATTTAGCAGCTAAGTTTTATCAAAATGTGTTTTAGTATCTTAAATTCATATAGCACTATGAGCCTTCTTGCTAAAGGCATTCTAGTTAGCAATGCTGTTCTTAGGAGTGGATAAAAATGAGAACTAATGATGTTCCAGGTTTTTAAAAAAAGAATGAATAGCTTGTTAGCCTATGTAGTTTATGTATGCCTTTTCATGATATGAGACTAATCCAGTCACCGGGATGCATGCTGCCTCAGGACTTTGCCATTGGCATAGTGCTTGCCTCGGGGACTTTCTTGTGGTCATTATTCTCATTAGCTTGGCATAGGCAGCAAATGAGTCACCGCTGAATTTTACTTCTGCCACACACAATTGAGGTCAGATCACATAAATTCTTCAGTGTGTCTTCAGAGTGTCTTTGTAACATTTAATAGGATTGTCAACAGTCCTTTGCACCAAGGGCTTAGCTATAGAAAATGTTCTTCACATTTCTGACAATTCTGAATTCATATAGCACAATCAATTGAAGAAGACTATCCTATATCACAGTCAATTTATTTATGAGGAGTTGATTTATCTAGAGTTAAGAAAGCCTCATTGCCCTTAAGGCACATATGGGAGAATAAAAGATTTAAGGAGAGACAACAATTGCATATCAACTGAATATATGCTACTGTGAATGGAGGTGGTTAATTATACCCAAGAGTGAACATTTATTTGTCATAGCAAAATAAATTTGTTATTGGTATTTCCCTTGTAGAGTTATTGATGTTTCTTACTCAACTAATTGGATAATGCAATATCTAAAAGAAGAAATGTTTCAAGGAGAGAATTTTGGGGGGAGAAATAATCAAAAAACAAGGCACAAATTAGAGCCAGGAAACATGGAAATAGATTCTGTATGTTCTCTTGGGAACAGTTTTTTGTTATGCTGACAAACCAACATGGAGTTTTCACCCTCCATCAGGATGGTCTTGTGCTGCTTTTCCGTGTGAGGAAAACATATCTGAGAGTTTTCTTTTTTCTTTTTCCCACCTCAGTCCTACATGGAACATACTACAATGGCTTCTTAGAACTCTTCCTTCCATCCTGACCAAGTTGTACTCAAGGGAACACGTGGTCTGGACACGATGGAGAGTAGCAACTGTTGAACCTTCTGGGACTGAATTCTACTTAAGTTCTCTTTATATTAGTTTGTGAAAATCCAGTTCTCACCCTCTTTCTTCACAGTAACATTAGTTCTAGATGAACGGGTGGAGACGGAATAATAACATAGGAGAAGGAAACATTGAGTCTCTGTTCTGGTAATAGCCTGTAAAGCATTGGAGTCTGAGTGCTCAAAAACATGGACAGATTTTTATATTTCATATCATGTGGACGTCTCCTCTGTCATGTAAAGAAATTGTTCCATTTTCACAATATAAATATAGTAGATGGATACACCATTTTGCTCTGTGTTTTCTAGACAAGCCTACACAGTGTGTTGTTAGTACATCAATGCATCAGTGAGAGTATCAAAACAAAATCAATAACTTCAATACATATCTTAACAAGACATTCTTTAGCTTTAGGATTACATTCTTATATAAAACTCTATAAATTAGAGGCACAAATCCCACACACTATACACACACACACACACACACACACACACACATATATATATATATATATATATATATATATCCTAGTAAAATAGTGAATATCAAAGATAGAGAATGATTTCCAAAGGCCACATCATGATCAAGAGCAGAGAGCGGATATTAGGATCCATTCTTTTCATTGCCTTGAAATCAGTCATTAGTTTCCATAAGCCTATGGGAGATCCTCCTTTGCACTTTGAGTTTATCATCTTGTAGTCTGAATTGCCTCATGTTGTTGTCTGTAACGTTGAAATACATATTGTTGCCAAAGGAGCCAAGTCTCTGTTCTACAGGCCTTTCAAGTAACTCATGGGAACTATTTTTCACACAAATAGCGAGCACTACTGAGTCTATCACTAGGGAAGGAGAAAGAGACAAGGGCATAGAAAGAGACAAGGGCATAGAAAGAGACAAGGGCATAGAAAGACATTTAAGAGCCATCCAGATGCTGAGTTTTACAATTTTAGGGTATGCATAAAATGCAGTAAGTTTAATTTTGGAATCCTTCACTTCACGTGATTCAGGAAACTATTTATCCTTAAGTACTAAAACAAAACAAAAAACCCCCAAAACAAGCAAACAAATAACAAAACAAAACAGTGAGTATTGTAGATGAATTTCTAAACAGTCTTATTAAATAAGAAATACAGAGCCAAATACAGGGGTAATAGCCGAAGAGATCAGAGAATTAGCAAATAGCCACCAACTAACCTTATCTTACCACCTGGCCATATCTTTCCAAATGAGAGCTTCTTCCTGTATAACCTGTGCCTTTATTGCCTTGCTGTTCTGCCTTCTCATTGGCTCTAAGTCCAGCCACATCACTTCCTCATCACTGCCTGTCTATACAGACTTCTCTGTGATTGGTACTGGGATTAAAGGCCTGTGTCACCATGCTTGGCTGTGTCCTTGATCACACAGAGACTCTGCCTGCCATGTGATCAAATTAAGGGCGTGTGCTACCACTGCCTGACTTCTGTTTATGGCTCGCTATGACCTCTGATCTCCAGGCAAACTTTACTTATTAACATACAAATAAAATATCACCACAAGTTCTCAGGCAGAGTATTTTTCTGTGTCTGGAAAGGGAGAAGTCCCTGGGGCTACAACCCTACACAAAGAACTCCACCAACTAAGGAGTGCTGAGAGCAGGAGAAAAAGTCTTTCCCATGGAAGAGAACAGCAATTGGTTATCCAATACTGCAGGTAGACTTTTCTTTTTCACCTGCCAGTTCTTAAATAACCAACAGGGAGACTCAATATTAATTATAAATGCTTGGCCAATAGCTCAGGCTTTTCACTAGCTAACTCTTACATTTTAATTAACCCATATTTTTTATCTACACTTTGCCACATGCCTTGGTACCTTTTCTCCATACAGCATGTTCATCTTCCTTCTCCTGGCATCTGCTCGCCACTCCTGTGACTCTGTCCTTCTTCTACCCAGCATTCTCAGTTTGGGTCTCCCACTTAACCTTATCCTGCCCAGCTATTGGGTAGTCAGCTTCTTTACTAAACCAATCACAGTGACATATATTCACACAGTGTAAAGAAATATTCCACACAATAGTTGAAAAATATATGCATGAGTAATGTTATATAGACATGCCAGATTATATATATATATTATATATATATATATTATATGTCTATATACACACACACACATACAATTAAATAGAGCCAATGAATTTGAATTAGATACATGGGAGAGGCTGAGGAGAGGAAAGGGATGGAAGAAAATGATATAATTATATTCTAATCTCAAAAAAATGTAAGTCATTTTTATAAAGACAATGGGCGT
Source organism: Peromyscus nudipes (assembly GCA_902168325.1). Classification (NCBI taxonomy): domain Eukaryota; kingdom Metazoa; phylum Chordata; class Mammalia; order Rodentia; family Cricetidae; genus Peromyscus; species Peromyscus nudipes. The sequence continues at coordinate 4,767 of CABHPH010128423.1, forward strand.
TAGAATTTTGAAGCAGAAAGTAACAGATAGATGCTCAGGGAGTCACAAGGTATATTAAAACAACACAAAGTGACTTTATGGGACCCTGCATTGACCAACTATGGAACAAAATTGGGCATCAAAATAAATAATAGTAATGGATATATCTAGTGAATATATTAATATGCATGAGCCCTTAAAGTACTAGAAATAAACAAATAGATGGATAAATGAATGAAGGAGGAGAGATTGTCCCGGAGGAATACCACTAGCCTCACAGTGACAGAGGACATGATGGAGTTTAAGAATCAGTAATGGATGCTAATGTCAGCAAATGAGTTTGATGAGAAATAGGGCATTTGCATAATCACAATCACAAATTAATTGATTTTCCTTCATAAATTACTTCAATTAAGAAGGGAAAATAGTAATCTTATGGTGAAGGACACCAATTTAAGCAAATGATCAAAACTAATGTCACCAATATGCCATTATTGAGACAAATGAACACTGCCTGCCTCTGGTTATGACAAGGAGAGAAGTCTAACTGGCTCTGCGTTTTTCAACATTATCAAGGTCAGGAAAGAAAAATAAATAAAAGAGAGCTACTTCCAGATGAGATAACAAAGAGTCTGAGCGAGTAAAAGTCTCTGTATGAAAACACCTCAGTCTGAGAGAAAACAATAGTTCAAGGAAGACCAACCGGAACACTGCTGAAATATAAATGTGAATTGTGGGTTGGATGCTAGCAGGGCCTCTTGGATGGTTTGCTCAAGTCCTCTGGTTGTTAAAGCACATATCCTTGTTCTTGAAAACATACCAAAGTATTTAGGAGTAAGTAGAAATGATGTCTCCAATTTACTAGCAAATATCAGAAAAAGGTGTGTGTGTGTGCAAATAATATATGACAGAGACAAAATGATGTCCGATGACTAAGAATGTAAATAATGTAAATAATTTTAGGAAGAAGAGAAAGAAAACTGTATGTCTCACTATTCTTGTAACTTTGGTTCAAGCCTAAAAATCACAAAAAAACAAAACAATTATATGAACAGACATCACTTTTCTGTGTTCCAGGAAAATAATATATTTGCTGCATGTAGCTTCTAAATATCTCCCAAATGCCAATGTGCTAAAGGCTTAGTTCCTGTGCTGGTTAGTTTTGTTGTCGGCCTGACACAAACTAGAGCCATGTGGGAAGAGGGAACCTCAACTGAGAAAATGCCTCCATCAGACTGTCAGTGGACAAGTCTTTAGGACCTCTTCTTAACTAATGATTGATGTGGGCGGGTACAGCCTACTGTGGGTGGTACCACCCCTGGGCCAGAGGTCCTGGCTTGTATAAAAAAATGAAACAAAACAACAACAACCCAAGCGAATCGAGCCAGGGAGAACAAGCCAGTACCCAGCATTCCTCCACGATCTGTGCTTCAGATCCCCCCCTCCAGGTTAGGCCTTCATTTCCTGCCCCGACTTCTTTCCATGATGGACAGCTAAAAGAAACATAAGCCGTATGAGGCCTCTCCTTCCCAGTTTCATTTTGTTCAGTATTTTGTCAGAGCAATAGAAAGCAAACAAAGACAGCATCAAGTGGTGCTAGAGAGAGGTGGTAGAATCTAGAATCGAAGTGGGAGGTCTTCAGGCCCTTGGAGGCATTTTTTTTTTTAAAGTAAAAGTATGAAACCACCTACCATAACCACTTCCTCTTTTCTTTCACTTCCTGGTCATGAGTTCCATAATTTTCTTCCATTATACTCTCCCACCACAATGTATTAGCTCGGTATATACCCCCAAACATAGATGACAACTGATCATGAACTCAAGAGCCAAACTATGAGCTCCAATCAGCCTTTCCTGTATCTTAGGTTGATTTCCTCTGTAATTTGTTTTAGTAGCAGAAAGCTAACTAAATCTAATGGGAAAAAAATTTTAAAAAACTAATTAAAGAGTCAAAACACTTGCAGAGTATAAATTAAAAAAAAAAACTAAAGTGAAATTTAAGGACAAACGAACTTTGTTGTTTAGTTGGATCAGACAAACAAACTTTTTTAGGGAGTTTACAGAATATAACATAATTAGCTACCATATTTGTGCTCCAATGCCTACAACTCTCAAATCGCATTTTCTTTGTTTGCAAATTACAATAATGATAACTAGGACAGGAATTTTTGTAGATAACACCAAGTAATATGTATCTGGGAATTTAGACAGTTCCTGGAAAAGAGGCCATGTTTAGTACATTCGGCCATTTAATACCTACATGCCCTGGATTTCCTTATTTCCAATAAAGTTTTTCTGTTCCATCCCCAAGGACATGCGGCCCGAAGCCCATGACAGCCTCTTGTTGACACCCAGACTCCTGTTTCATGACTCAGAAGATCCAGCTCTTGTCATAACCTTGAAGTTAAAAACATAACACTGTGAATTAGGGTAATAATGAGTACTTTCCTCCCCATTTCAGAATTATTCAAATGCATAGTCAATGGATCCCAGCGGAAGCATATTTTTCTCTAATTTCTGCCTGAAGTCTTTGTACCACGTTTTTCTCTTAGAACAAACATGGGAAAGTGTTCTGGGAAAAGGAGTCTTTTAGTGAATCAATAAGTGGAATGTTTTCTTTAAAAGGGCTACAAATTCTTTCCATGTTTTTTTTTTCCTCAGAAACATGGGTTGCACATGTTCAGAATCTAATCAGCCAAATTAATAGACTCCAGTGGCAAAGAAGTGGATTGGGAGTGAGGATTTGGGCTTTTGTGTGCTTCTTCAATAATGGGTGGTACTAATGCTTGGTGATGTTTTAATTTTATCCTCCAAATGTGGTGAGCATCATTGCTGAACTAAGCATTAAGGGGTGACATGGAATGTAAAAAAATGCTCCATCACAAGTCTTGTATGTTAGACATGCTACATATTATAAACTATGAAGAAAGTGGTGTAATAAAAATAAAATAACCTACAATGCATGTTGTAGATGACTGGGTCTGAGAGGACCAAATGTTACAGCCAATGTTTAAGAAGGTCTGAGCGGAAGAAGGAGGTGATGCTTAGACGTTTAAGATATATGCCATGTTCATATGGTCTCCTGCCTCCTTGGTAATTACATCCAGTTTACTTATGCCTCTTCCAGCTATAAATTTGTGTCTACGATAATCAAGTTATTTGTTAAAATAATTATGTCCATCAGTTTCAACAACTAGCCAACCAGGCAGCAAGCAGGGGAGAAACAAAAGCCAGTCATGCGTTTAATATAGTACATATTTGGGGAATCAAATCGCCAGTTCTAGGGAAGACAGAATATAACACTGAAATGGAAGCGTTTAAAGGGAGACAGATGCAGTTTAAAACATAACCTTCCCATTTAAAAATGTGTAACCTTATCTATTCAGCAGCAAAATGGACAGAGGTACACTCTTTGAAGTCACTGTGGGATGTGTCATAAATATGAGACTAATGCATCTGCATTTCCTTCCTAAATTTCAAACAATTTTGCATGTTCCTAAATACGTAGTTTCTTTTCAATAAAATCATATTAACCACGTTAGTTCATTACTAAATATTTTTCTTATATTTGAGCTGCCTTATATTTGTGATCAAGACAAATAGGGATATGAATCATATAAAAAATCAATGGAACTGGTTTTCACGAAGGGCCTAGAAGTTGCCCCAAGTTCACTCAGAGTATCACTGAAGACGGAGGGCAAGACAGATCACCGAAGAAACAGATCCAAAGAACATGTCCAAGAATTACGTTCACAGAACTCATAAAGCCATAATCTCTTCCAATAAATCGCATCCAAGAGGTCTTGTCTCTGTAATGGTGCCATGTCCACCACTGTCTGAGTCAACTGACCCAGTTGTGCTATTCTGGCTATTATTGTCTGAGTCAAAAAGAGGTGGGTTTGTACGTGCACAGGAAGCCCCCTGCCTAGCTAAGGAGCTACTGCCAGTTGAGATGGTGGTAGAAGCAGAGTCAGGTCTACGGATGTGGCCTCGGGTAGGTTGACCAAACTCCAGTGGAAGGCCACGCAACCAACAACATATGGACAGCACAAATTGAGTTTTATGGGCTTAAGAAAAAAGAGAGGACACCAAGTTAGGTGGGTAGAGAAACAGAGTTGTCTGAAGAAGGAATTGGGAGGCAAGGTGTTTTTGATTAAATTACATTGGCAGAAATTCTCGAAGATCTAGTTTTGTAAAAATCACTAAATTTCTGTTAAATGAAAGATTTCTACATAGTGGGATAAAATAATAGTGTTTTTTTGTTTTGTTTTATTTTTTGTCCCAAACCTATGCAGTCACATTACTCAGAATAGTGGGTTAGTGAATAATTATTAAAGAACATGGAAAGTTCTGCTCAGTGAAGTGATCAATATCGGGAAGTGACAAACTGCTTCAAAGTAATCCTGTCCTGTGGCTGGAGACACGTCTCAGTGTTTACCAGCATGCATCCCTTTCCCAGGAGACCTGAGTTTGGTTCCCTTCACCCAGGTTATGGGTCTCAAAACTGTCTGTAACTTCAACTACAGAGGATCCAGATGCCTCCTCTGGACTCTGTGGGTCACGTGTACTCGAAAGCACATATCCACACTCATAATTGAGAACAATAATACATTATAAAGAAGAACCCCTGACGGTGTGCTTAGGAGGAAGCTCATAATAAAGCACACTCCCCATTCTACCATTTTTGGTCCTTTAAATTGGTAATTTTAATTTTTTTTTTGGAATGAGAAGCTGCAGTTCATGAGGAGCCATTTGATTCTATCTAGGCAAGAACCTTCCTACTAATGAATTTTGGAATATTTGTCCCTGAAATTATGTCAAATACTTGACTCTTACAAAAATAAACACAAAGCTTGTTCTAGATATGCAGTTGAGAATGTATCACTTCGCTTAACCCTAAATCATGAAGCTTTTCAATATATACCCACTATTTCTGCATAAATCCTTGTATATAAAGCCACATTCAAGTTGTTTGTGGGGGGGGTTAGTTTTCGATTGAGTTTCCCTTCTATGGAGGAAACAATGGAAATAAAACAAATGGGTTCTCTGACAGAAGCTATTGCTATTTTACAGGTTAGAATTTAAATATAATTCTCCAACAACAAAAACAACAACAAAACAACTGTTTTAAAAAGAAGTGATATCCCAACTGCAGTCAGGAAAAAAAAGAGTTAGAAAGTCAGGATTATAAACAGAAATAAAATCCAAATAGAAAGCTCTTCCTCACATGGCATCAGCATTGTAGTGATTATAAGTTCCATGATTTAATTATTTCTGGATCTCCCCTGAAATATCAAAGTGTTTGTATACTTACTTTTGAGTCATGTATTTGGCAACCTGGGTACAATGAACTTCCAGTAGTGCGCTTAGTAATTTCCAATTAAAAACTCACCATCTTAACATTAATATTTAAGTGCAACTGAAGGAGAGACCTGTGACCAGCCATCCTGAACAGAAATTTGTGTTTACTACACACAAGCCAACTATGATCCCTCTAAATGACAAAGAGGCTTCTAGAATGGTCCCCTTGCTATTTGTTATAACGGGCTTGCATCTCCCTTCTTCCCATTATTGAACTCTATGATCCCCCATGTTCCCACTCACCTCCTCCTGCTCTCTCCCATGAGAGTTTGTTCTGTTCTTCTAGAGCATATAAGCATGCTATTATTGTTTATGTTAACTTTTGGCCATTTTCTAAAAAATATACATTAACTTTTTAAAATCTCCTCAAAGTGGGGGAGAGACTGGACTGTGTTTAGTGAGAGGAGGGCATTCTCACTTACTATTTAGCAGAAAGGTGAATGTACAAGACAAGGATGAGAACTGGTTGGATGAGCAGAAGGGGTCAATGTCTCTTTCACTGACACTGTGGTTAAGAATATGTGCCTCACACTCACAGTCTGCCTGGGTACAGGGGGAGAATTGGTGACAGAGAAAGAGACAAAAAAAATATCAAAGAGGTTCCCTTCAAAAAACACATCAATGACCTGCTAAAAGCTGCCAAGTCTATTCAGCACGTGGACTTGAAGCAGACATCAGTCAAGCAATAAGGATAGGTCAAGAGCTTGGCAAAATAAAATTGAATGGCTCCCTCTTCTCTCTCTGTAACACTAGTCCAGAGCTGAAACGGTTGAAAGACATACAACACTTACCTGTGCACCACTTAGCAGTAGCTGCTAGACTTTGAACATTTTTTGTCATGGGTAATTTGCACTTTATTTGACATGGGTGATTTCAATCATGCAGGGAATTATTATTCCAAAATATATCCCAGGTCAACAGATATGTCAGGGCCCAATTCTAAGAGCAGTCCTATGATATTATCCCTATTTCCTGTCTCATGAAAATAGGTCCACTCATCTACTGATCTAGTACAAGTATCCCTAATTGGTTAAATCCTGTCCAAAGTCACAAACTGAGCTGATACACCTTTCTCCAGCTTCCGGGATTAAAGATATTAGATTAGATAGTCACTGATAAAAAATGATGCAAGTTTTATTTCACAATGTTGCCTGTGAGATTTTTTAGAAAAAAATAGTGTTTCATTCATGTAACATAAAATTAACATTTTAAACTGAGCTGTTCATTGGCAATCTGTAACCTCAAAATTTGTCTCTTTAGAAAAAAAAAAAAGTTGTGTTGCTCCAAAGGGAAAATCCACATATATTGTTTATTTGATAATGTTTTGCCCTAAATCTTCAGGATTCACCAACATGAATTTTCTACCTCTTTGAATAAGCTAAAGTTTTCTGATTGTAATATATTCTTGTGTTTTCATTGAAAAGTGGGCAGTTTTAATATCTCAATGTGGTAACCCTAGAAATGAGATTTTCTCCTTTCTCCAGGTTTTCCCATGTTGTTGATATTTGGCAGACAGAGTGATCCATTTATTCACAGTCTTTTCTAAAGTATTTTAGCAAATGCTATACACACACACACACACATATACCTTATTGCATATATTTATTAGTTTCTTTGTTTTTGATTTTTCAGTCATCAGTCAGTGACTTACCAGTTAGTTTCTTAAATATGTAGGATAAACATTTTGCTATTGTTTTTATTATTATTATTATTATTATTATTATTATTATTATTATTTATTGAAAAGAGGTTGGTTTTTGCACCTGTTGGCTCTGAGCTGGGATCTCTTTAATCAACAATGTAGCCTACCTACAACCCCACTTTAATCATAATTTTCTACACATGTGGGACCCACAGATCCACAAATGTGGACGCTTCTAGTCCTTTCAAGATTTTTTTCTAGACATTTAGTTCTGGTCACATTGTGTACTTCTATCTGTCCTTCCAGTAAGCACATGGTCCTTCAGCACCATTATGGCACTGGGAGCTGAGGTGGAGGAGGTCCTTCATCTCATAGCTATCACGATATAGAGCGGGAGAAAGGGGGTACACTAGGAAGTGGGACCTAGGGAGGAAGGGGGAGTAGGTAGCCTCAAATAGGCTACCATCTTTCTCCTTTTTATATTTTATCCCATCTCAGCCCCCAGCCTAACAATGGACGCTACCTATACTCAGGCATTTGTTCTTCACTTAGCCGATGCTCTGTGCAAATGCCCTCACAACCCCCCTCCCCACTTCTCCTAGGCATTTCTAAACCCAATCAAGCTGACAATATTTGCTATTTATTACAGATGCCGCTATCACTCCTAATAGCTCTCTAGCCCAGAGTGAGAACTGAGGTGTAAGAAACCAAATCAGAAGTCAACACATGTGTCATCCCTCAGAGAATGAGCTCACAGATCAAAAGACATGCCCACAGTAGTTTAGAAATAAAGTTCACGTTAGACCAAGGAATGCTAGCCACCATTCCCACAGGTGGAACAGTTCCAAAAACAAAGTCACATTGCATCTATACAGGTGGTTTTGATGAAAAAAAAATAAAAGGATCGTACTGAATTTGATATTCAGTCATATTGATTCTCTTATGATGATTGCTAATTGTGGTGGTGTGAATAAAAATGGCCCCCATAGACCCATAGGAAGTGGTATTATTAGGAGGAATGGCCTTATTGGAGTAGGTGTGGTCTTGTTGGAGGAAGTGTGTCACTGGGGGTGGGGGTGGGCTTTGAGGTTTCAGATACTTAATCCAGGCCAATGTCTCACCTTCTCTTCATGTTATTTATGGACAGAAATATAGAACTCTCAGCTAATTCTCCAGCACCACATCAGTCTGCACGCCACCATGTTTCCCACCATGACAATAACGGACAAAATCTCTGAGCTATAAGCCAGCCTCAGTGAGATGTTTCCCTTTATACCAGTTGCCGTAGTCATGGTGTCTCTACATAGCAAGAGAAACCTTAACTAAGGCACTAATATTTACCTAAATACACAGCAAGGCCTGGTACCAGGAAATGTAAGATGCATTTCTTTTTTTTTTTTCTCAGAACTAAAATTGTTGTGCTGGGTCATACAGTAGTATAAAGCAAACTTATATCCAAACTTCATCCTTTCTACAACTGATTGGTAGCTTTTGGAGTAAAGGTACCAGGCAGTAAAAATTTAAAGCCAGCTATATATTATTCGTTATGATAAGAATATGCATTAGGATTATATCTAACAATTTAGAAGGACTTACAATCATTTCAAGATTGTGTTTTATATTTTATTTCTATTTTCTAGTTGTCCTTTTATTTTTATCTACTAGTTGCCATTTCATTTATGTTTTACCAGTTACCCTGTGTTCCATTCAACAAAGAAAATGAGAGGGAGGGAGAGGAGAGGAGAGGAGAGGAGAGGAGAGGAAGGAGGGAGAGAGAGAGAGAGAGAGAGAGAGAGAGAGAGAGAGAGAGAGAGAGAGAGAAAGCACTTACTGAGGGACAATTTTTTTTCTAAACCTGTTCCTATCAGAGTATGTGGTACTTGCAAAGAATAACAACTAATTATGTGGTCTCTGTTATAAATTTCCTACCATTATTTCAGATGAATATCCCTTGTTATCTCCAAAAGGTTATATAGCATTTGAAATTCAAAAGGAAGGGGTTGTCTGCTCTCTTGCATGCATCTCTAGCAATTGCAGATGGAATACATTATCGTCAGATCCGATTGCCTATAGCCCATCTTGGCTCGTGTCAGCATTTGTGAAGGTAAATGCATGGTAACCTGCTCCTTATTTTCTGGGAATTCAAAATTGTGCATATAAATGAGAGTATCTATGTTACACATTTTTTCGCAGATTGTCTTTTTCCATTACTGCTCTCATACCAAGTTCATTACATTGGATGATGAGAAGGACTGAAAAACTGTATTAAGTTTAACTGAAATATAACAGCACATTCTTTTTAAATGCAAGTGGAGGGAGTAATGCAAACTTTACTCAGAATTCTCAACGTTTCTACATAACTATTGAAAGTATATACAGTACGAGTTTGAATGCACCTGTGATCCTTAAGGGTTATTTATTTATTTATTTATTTATTTATTTATTTATTTATTTATTTATTTATTGAGACAGGGTCTTATTATGTACTCTTGGCTGTTGTCTGGCTGGGAGTTTCCTATGTAGACTAGGCTGGCCTCAAACTCACAGAGATCAGCTATACTCTGCCTTGTGAACACTGAGATTAATGGTACCACCACATCTGACTATGCTGAGATATCGTTGTGGAAATTTTTCCAAAATTCAGATTCATTGAAGTTATAATTTCCATACCATTAACAATATGAGTTACTATACTGGGGTTGCATAAATCAACCTAATAAATAGTGATCAAATACTCTTGATAGTCGTCACTTTACTAAGAGCTGTAGGATAGAAAATTGATTATGACTCTGTCTCTACCAGGTTAATATTTTCATTAGAGAGAGAATATATAACTTAAAATATTAACATCCCTTGGTTTTTAAGCAAGTATGCTTCAAAGCAGCACTAATAGAGTTTAGCCTCTATTTACTCATGTGGGAGGCCTGCTCTCACCTTTTAAAGGGTTCCTATGAGGAGGAGAGAGGAATAAGAAATATTAGATAGAGTGATAGGCCTAGCCAACAACAGGAAAGACAGGAAACACAGGATAGCTTTGGGAGGACCTGGGTCAATACCCAACAGCCCAGAGCTTTATTCAAAAGGGCTTTTTATAACAATGCCAAGGGGCAAGGGGAAAGATCTCTCCCTTGCTAGATACAGCTAAGTGCAGACTCTTCCAAACACCTGGTAACCACACCAGTGGTCAAATCATCCCTTTATGCAGCCCTGCTGTGTAAAGCAAGCTCAGATTCTCTGACCTTGAGTAATTTGGGCCTCCACATATCCATAGTTCAAAACATATTTTTAAAGTAAACATTTCTGGGTCTGCTATAAACTTGTCACTCAAAATTATCTTGGAGTAGTACCCCAGGTGAGCATGTGACATTCCCTGAGGTCCGGGAAGATGACTAACTCAGGAAAATGCTTACTGGACAAGCAAGTAGCATGCTTGTAAAATCCAGACATGGCGAAGCACATCAGCAACTCTGGTGTTGGGGGAAAGAGACAACCGGATCCCTGGAGCCCACTGGCCAGTCAGTCTAGATAATCCTGGAGTTCTAGGCTCAGTAAGAGACACTGTGTCAAGTGGTAAGGTGAAGAGCAATACAGCAGACTACCTTACATCAACCTCTGGCTTTCATGTGTAAGTGTACACACACATTCACACGTGCGGGCATGCAAGCAGGCACACACACACACACACATACACACACACACACACACACACACACACACACACACGATGCTAATCATGACCAGACTAGCTAGACAACCTTTTATTTCTTTCGAACTATGGGACTTAGTGTTTCTGGAATTACTTTGGGAAGACACGTGAAAGAACAATGCAGGCATTAAAAAGTGCATACATACTGAACTTTGTCTTAATGGAAACATGAAACATTCCTCTCAGCCCATTATCAGAGAAAATTTGTCTGGTAATATGCCTGACACCCACAAGAGGGCTCCCCTCAAGAAAATAAAAATAACCAAAGTGTAAAGTTGGGTTTATTTAGGACCACATCAGTGATGTATTTATTGCTTAAAATAGAATGTACCTGAACCTTATCAAAGGGATCATGCAAAGAATGAAGACCAGGCTTTGCATTTTTGTAAATAAAGCAGGAGGTGATTATTATTAGAAATTCTGGTAACTTGTATACACTGAAGTAAAGACACCACAATTGATTTCATATATATATATATATATATATTAAAGACAAGTTTTTATATAGCTAATCTGTATTCTTTACATTTCTTTGAGTTAACTGATGTGCTTAATTAGTATATAGATACAGTTCATCCCAGTAATGTTACTATCCTCTGGCGGGCACCTAGTAACTTAGCTTAGGCACCAATAAGGTAAATGAGAATGGAGTTAATATTACCAGGTCTCCAATTTGACCATTGTCCATGATTTCTTGGAGCATCTGACCATGTTTAACATCTTAAAAGTGCAAAGATGCAGGTTCTACAGAGAGCTGAGGAGCCAGCCTAATTTGGGGATCTCCCTGGATAGCCCATTCAGGAGTTAAGGTTCAAATAGTTTCTTTCTATTTCCCCCACTTAGATGTTTCAATATGTATAGATAGAAAAACTAATTGCCTCTTTTTTCCTATACTCACTCTCTGCATAATACAGAAGACTTTTGACACAGGATGTAGTTTATTTTTCCTGTATGTATTTGTTCCCCAGCAGGCACCAACTGGATTTTTAAAAATCTAGTTTAATTCTACTGCTAACCAGATTCAGTGCAGATTACAATGGTTAAGGACACTGTCTCACAAGACAGCTTCCTATTCCAGATGTCAATTAGAAGTCTAGATTGTAACCTGTGCCTCTGACAAACTTGCTAAAACTAGTTCGCATGACCGCAGTCTTCTCCTTGGGTTTGAGGATATATTAGAGTGGCTCACAGAACATGTAGAAACACATTTGCCCTTCGTTATGAAGGATATTACAAACGACACACTGGGCAAGGAGATGAGAAAGTGCCTAGAACTCAGTGAGTGGGAGACACCATAGAGCATCTCAGTCTGCTTAGAGAACACCACCATTCTGACACCTGCATGTACACAAGAAGTTTTTTGAATGCTTTTTTGTCTTCATTAAATAGACGTTTCTGCATTATTGGCAATTGGTGGTTAACTCAACCTCCAGTCTGTCTTCTGTGGTCTGCATTAAAAGATTACAAACTTCTAATCATATGGTAGATGTCCTTAACAACCAGCCTGTACTCTGAGTCTACCCAGGAAACCCTAGACAGCAGGTAGAAGGGAAAAGCCATCTCTAGGATCTGGATGCAAGGAAACTGGACAGAGACTAAATATGGATTTCCTATTACAAATTATAATATCAAATTTCTTGGTAGCATTATTTATAAGACATCTCAGGATAGGTGCTAGTATTGAGACAACATTTAAATAAATGTCATTGGAGGTAATTGAGGTGTGATTAGGGGCTTCCTTAGATCTCTCCCAATGATGGAGACTGATGTGCCCATTCTAACTCTGCCTGTACTAGGAGACCTCTGTCCCCTGTCATTAACAGTGACATGTCCTTTCCTAGATGATGATGTCACTATGTCTGAGTGTTCTCTGGCAGCAGTCTCTCTAGGCACTCCCCTTCCTCACAAGCCGTGCCTTGTATATTTTAGATTTTCCCATCACTTGCTGATTGATGCCTCTGAAGTACCTTGTGTTTGACCTGGTGGTTAATACCTTTAGGATCTGAGTGATCTTATTGGAGAAAATACAATCCATTGACTAGAGTGTGCCTGTGTTGTAAGTCATCTCGGTACTTGGATCAGAAATACCACTAAACATACTCCCTGATGCTAATACTAACAGTGCTTACAGGCCAGAAGAAGGAAATACCCTAACATTAGTGTGCTCACACTCTAGCCAGCAGATTAAATTAAATGGGAAAAGAGGGTAACTGAGCTGTACAAACTCATTTGAAATCTATGGATTCTGTGTTGCAATATATATTGATGGGCTATTGTGGGACTTAAAACCTTAATCTGTTTTGCTAACGTAACAGCATGCAAAGCTGCTGGACATATAATTTACAGCATATAATAACACAGTGTAAGGGAATGCATCTACTGATCTCAATCTCATAATAATACATGAAGTATTTGTTTTGAATCAGATTCCTTGGAGTTAGCAGAAGGTTCACAGGTTAGGAGCCTACTTGACCTGCCTTTGAGGAGCTGAAAATAAATGGACAAGAGAAGTTCTATAGCAGGAGATCGATGTGCACATGATACATACAATCAACATCACCAAATGAATTCGCAAGTGCATTATTACCCTAGAAAACCAAAGGATCTTCAGGCTTCCAGGCTGAGACTTCCATGATAGGAATGGAGTTGAATAGGAAGTCAAGAGGGAAAGAGACTACATTAGCTGAAGTAGAATGCATTCCTGGGGTTACATTTAAAAGATTCTAAGCAGCAGCCATGTCAGTTGGACAACCATTACCACCCTCACACATCACACTTCTTGTTATTCTATATCCTACACAGAAAGTCTGACTTCCTTTTGTTGGGTGTTCACTCAAGTCGCCATCTTGTAGGAAAACTTCTCATTCTTTTGAATGTTTTATTGAGTTCCAAGCCATGTGCAGGGTTTTAAGATAACTTTCCAGGTCCATTGTCATCTCTGCACATTGGCATTACTTTGATGATGATTGTATCACATGGCAAAATGGAGATTTACAGGCATACTAATCTATCAACGTCAACACTTTAACAGCCGAGAGATTCCCAGACTACAAGCAGAATCCAATCCAGAGGGAGATTTCAATAGTGGGAAGGACTTCATTAGCTTTAGTTAGCAGAAGATAGGAAGGTCCACCTGAGAAGGAATCCCCATGGCTGTAAGGATCGGAATGGGTCTCAGTGACTGACAACAGACAGACTACAACCCTACAGAACGGAATCCTACCAATACCCAGAGAAAAAACCCGGAAGTAGATTTTCCCCACAGTCTAAGGTTAGTGCCCAGCTTGGGATACGGTTTATTTTATTCATATTGAAGTCCAGCACTGAAAATCCAGTCCTTTGGGTAGAAGTCTGACTTACATATGCATGGATATTATTTAAAGCTATTACATTTGTGGTATG
>CABHPH010128426.1:2647-20255 GCA_902168325.1 Peromyscus nudipes
ACCACATTCCAGTGTAAGGCCACATACTCAAGAATATTTGGGCCACAAATTGGCATTGATGGAGACAAAAAAGGATACAAAGTTTGGTGGAAAAGGAAAGGAGGATGGATCGGGAAAGAGTTGGGGGACGGAGGGTGCATATGGCCAAATCATTTTATACAAAATACTCAAAGAACTAAGAAAAATAAAAAGAAATATTTTAGTTGTGCAGATTTATTTTCTGAGTGCAGATTATAATCTTTTCTTATTATAAAGTCAGTCAATAAGAACAGGACTGTTTTGATTAAACAAATTGGATGCTATGCTCAGGTTGATACAAAACCAAAAACACCATCCATAACCCCCTGACTGCACCCTTTTTATGTTTATCAGAACAAATTCATTGTTTTGATTAGTTTTAGCTGTACATTGTTCTGAGAACATGGCTTACACAGATAAACAGCTGAAAATGCTAGTGGGTCAAGGAAAAAGAAGGAAGAAGAGAAATTGATTTGCAGTGTTTGACTACTCTTCAAAGTGATCCCAAAACATAAAAGGAAGTCAAAGACATGTGAGTTCTACAAAATTATCTCCTCCCAGCACAGATCCATGGTAGAATGGCTCACCACATGTTTGCTTCTTCATTAGCTACTTCCTGGGTGTCTAAGGCACCATTCATGGCTCCATCCTCGGGGAATGCTGTTGGAAGCAAAAGCAAGCCTCCTGTCTCATCTTGAGGTTTAAGCCTTTGGCACGTGGGAGATGAAAACTTCACCTTCCAAAGGGGATGCTCTGTAGTGTGATGGTGAGGAGTGATATGGACATTATTAATAAAGCAGGAAAGGTAAAGGGGGTACATGTGGAAGACAGTTCGACCACAAGGACACTGCAGTGGATCATGCGAAAGATATGAGGGAGTCAGTCCTTGATGCTGGGGCACGAGCAAGGCAGCTGGTACCCTGGCCCTGTAAAGTTCAGGGAAGAGCAAGAAGAATGAGGGAAGAGCAAAGGAGAAAGAGAGAGAGGGGAGCTCTGGGAAAGGGGTCAGAACTGAAGACAGGGAACGGATGGCTTTGGAAGTACCACCATGGTGCTATTGGCATCTTTTCAGTAGAATGAAATCTGCTGTTTCCAAAGGTCACTCAGGATATGAGACTGACAGGACCAGAGGCCATGACAATGGCCAGGAGCAATGGCTAGTGGCATGCACAATGTGATAGTGGCAATTGTGAGCTCTGGCTGGATTATGGTGTATTCTGCAAGTCGAATGAGTAGGGGATCCTGACCAGTTGTATGCAGGGTATGAAAGAAAGAGTGGAACTAAAGCTGTCCCCAAAAATGTTTGGTACAAGCAGCAGTCAGGGAGGTGCTGTCACTACAGCCTCAGACCCAAGTAGGTGGGTCTTCTCAGCTAGACCTCTCAGGAAACTGCCCTCACAGATAAGCCCAGGAGTATGTCTCCTAGCCAATTCTAAATCCAGTCAAGCTGACAATGAAGCTTATGCATCATAAAGACAATGAGAGCTGGCAGAGATCATCATGGGTGATGAAGTCAGATTTGACAGAGTAATAAGAACAGGAGTCCAACTAGAATATTGCAAGGAGAAAGTGTACAAAAAGGATTGAGTCAGTAGTAAAAATGGGTCTTCTCAGAATTTTTGCTTTGTAAGGGAACCAATCATGAAATGGCATCTGAAGGGAGAGTGAGATTCAGGTGTTTATCTGGTACATCTTTTGATAGATTTGTGCCCTGTGTGAAGGGACCAGGAGAGAGAGCACATGTGACATCTGTGAGGGAGTAAAGGTGCTGGTCCTCGGAAGGACTGTAGAGCAGAGCGCTGCCTGAAGAAAGGGGCAGTGCAGCTATCTTTGTGAGTGAAAAACTAGGTCCTAGGGTGGGAAGGAAGGAAGGGGAGAGGGGCTAGAGGTTCAAGGGAAAAGATGATATTTAAAACAACCTTGATGAAGAGGGAAAATGGTCCAGAGAAACAAGTCCTGGTTTCCAGACAGCTCAAAAGCTTAGGAAAGTCTGTGAGAGGCCGGTGCTGGTGGGTCAGGGAAGTAGTCCCCTGGATGCACAATCAGAGTCAGTTGTTTATGGGGGAAGAGCAGGGCTGAGTAGGCGGAGATGGTTATGACACAATGTGTGGTTCTAGATCTGAGAAGGACTGCAGTAAAGGATGTAGGCTTTGCAGACAAGATACTTGCTTATAAACCCTTGATCCACCACTCACTAGCTGTGCAACCTTGAACGAATTACCTAAACTCTCTGTGCTTCAGTTTCTTCATCAGATTCTTAAACAAAGATAAATGTTTGAATGGACACAAATGCTAATTATTCCCATTTGCTCATAATAGGTTACTTTTATACATATTTAGCATAGTACACTGTATATGTGTAATCCTACGTCACAGTTCAATTTTTAAATAAGTAGGCAAATGTGTATACAACGTTTGGAGTAGTGCCTGGATCACTTACAATCTGTGCTAGTCTTTTGAGGGAGCCTACTAAGGCCTCCATGGACAGTTAAAATCTTCACTGTTTGGCAAAAGAAGGAGGAGGAGAGGAGAAAGAGAAGGGAGAGAGGGGAAGAGGAAGGGGAATAGGGAGAGTAGTCCATGAAGTGTAGCATTTAGGAATAGTAAGAAATCAACATCATTTTAAAAATCTCATCTGGCCCACTTTGGCTGGATACACTATCAGATATGTATGTCTAATTTATTCTTAGTTGGGGTCAAACATCATTTCCATCTTTTTCTGTACTTTATCTGCTGCCATAGCTGAAACAACTAAAGGTTGGTCCAAAATCTGCTCTTGTCACTGTCAGACTATGTTGTAGTTAGTGTCCCACAACAGACCACTGCACTTTGACAGCTGCTTCCTGACACACCCTGTAACTGGTACTATTCATTCTCAACTTGACTAGATGTGAAATCAAGTAAGAGGCAAACTTCCGAGTACTCATGGGGGATTTTCTTCATGAGATTGTTTGGTGGGGAGATGCACCCTAAATATGAGTGGCATTTTCTGGTGGCAACCTAGATAAAAGATGGAAGGAGGAAGCTTTGATTTTTGTCCACTTGCCTTCATTCTCATTGACAAGTTCATCCATCCTGCTGCTGCTACTGTTGCATTCCTTGGCAGATATTAGTACCCAGCTTTAGGTTTCCAACATGGACAAAAGACCCAAAGCTTTCCAGGAACCCTTGAGTCCCAGGCTGGAACTACTTAAATATTTAGCACTGGGAACTGAGAAGCTACCAGATTCTATGCCTTTTGGGTATGAGACAGCCATTGTTGGACTACTCAAACCACATCATGCAAGCCAAACTGATAAATCACCTTTTAATAAATATTCATCTTATCAATTCTGTTTCTCTAGAGAATCCTGGCTAATACAAAACCTGAGCATCAATTAGGAGGATGAAATCCTAGCCAAGGAGTGCTATGTAGAGCCAACATGTGCAGGAGATTTTTATTACTACAATTTCACTTTTAAATTAAAATTAACTTAAGAGGGCAGGGGTGTGGCTCAGTTGGCAGAGCTCTTGCCTAGTATGAATGAGACCCTGAGTTCCACCTAGTATAACATAAAAATGGCATGGTAGCATATGCCTGTAATCTCAGCCCTTGAGAAATAAAGGCCAGAAAATTAGAACTTCTAAGCTTGCATTAGCTATACAGTAAGTCTGAAGGCAGCCTGGTCTACATGAGACCTTGTCTCAAAAAAAGAATGCTTGTAACTCAACTGTGGCCAAACCACTGAAGGCCCATGAATAGTATACCCAGTAGCCAATGGGAGGCCTGTATTTTTTCCTGGAACCCTCCAGGACACCAGCTCTGAAGTAGATGTATCCACTTGCCTGTGTTCTCAATAGTGAAGCTCAAAGTTGCATCCCAGCAGCTGGATGCTCACAGTGGTGCCAGCCATATTCCAAGATGATGGGTGCATTCTGGGTAGCGTCTGAGCCCACAGCCTTCATAAGGGTCTTATGGCCCTTTAGTTGATGGTATTGGTTGCTCTCACAGATGGGGTTTTTACACTAGGTGGTAAAACGGTGCTATCAGAATAGTGACATATGGGACTTTGTGTGGACTCATCCCCCTGCAGGTTTGAGGGCTGCCTGCCCATCTAGCTTTCTATTTCCATACAACAGTTGAACACTCAGAAACAGATGGAACCTTTCTTGATTGGCTTTGCCTGATCAAAACCCATAAAGTGGAAAAAGAGAGAGAGAAACAAGAGGAGACAAAGATTTTCAAAAGAACTAGGAGATTGTCTATTCCACTGCTATACGTCTTTCAGAGCTCTCTGACTCAGCATCAAATCCTTCCCCACTGAGCACAAGCCTGGCCTCAAAGCCTCTTCAATACTGTACAGCAGACAGTTGTGAGTGGCATTACCAAAACAGGCTTCAAGAAAGGTACTTATGCATCATGGCAGTAACAATAGGACTCCTGTTCCAATGCTGACCAGAGTCAGTGTTCCATAATGTTAGTGTTAAACTGGGTAAGAGGAAGATGGTATAAAATCTCCTATGAAATGAACACTACCTAGGTAGATAACATTCCTGCATGCAGTACTTAGGTGCTCTGTGTCCTTGAGCAAGTAAGTAGCTTCACTTTCTCTGGTCCCGTTTCCCCACCCACAAACTGGGGACAGTGATTCCTACTTTGTAGAGCCCTTGTGATGTTCAGATGAGATGGTGCCTATCACAGTGTCCTAACAGACTTACCAAAGACTATATATTGAGATCCCCTGACTTTGAACTTTGGGCTTCTGATGACTGATACTTCATACCCAGCTTCCTCCTGTGCCAAACCACCTCCTGTTATCTTGATTGACAAAAATGGTAGATGACATTTTTGTTTCTATGGTTGGACAGACATGTTTATTGAACAAATGAATTCCTTTCCCTGCAGGTCTCTGTTAGTAGTTGGTGAGATCTAGGATCATGGAAGCTACATCAGCAAAGAATCTGCACTCTAACTCAGGAGAGTAATCAGGAACGTGCTCAGAACTGGAAGACCCCCTCTGTCAATTTATGGTAAGGGTAGTAAGCTTTTCAGGAAACTATCCAAATAGTCAATGTCAAGTTACTAAAGGGAAAAATAGTGCTGAGACTCCAAAGGCTCTTCCGACCTTTCTATGAGCTCATAGCTCTCCAAGGGGAGGGCCAGTTCTCATTCAGTTCTACATCACTGGGTCCACATGTGTTGGATCCAATTCTATCACATCTTTTATCTCATAACTTTGTAATGTTCTTTCACTTTAAGCCAGATATAACATCCCACCTTAGGCCTGGCCATTGTGTTAATTAACTTTTCATCCCTGTAATAAAAATAATTGAGGCAAAGAACCTAGAAAAAGAAATGGTTTCTTTTGGCTCCTGGCTTTGCAAACTCCAAGATCACTTGTCTCTCTTGATTCCTTGGGAAGCATGTGGCAGGCATGCTTCTTCATGGCAGAAGACTGGAAGCAATGAGAGGACAGGAGGAGACTGAGGTCTTACAATTATTCTAAAGCACAGGTGCTCCAAACAATATACCTTTCTCGTTTCCAAGTTTCTGTGGCTCAGTGTGAGGGACTCTGAAGCACAGCATCCCTGTAAGGAAGGTGGGAGGACTGACACACTCATGGGTGGGGCTAGCCAAGAGCAGCACAACTGCCTAGTGGAACCCAAGCCAGGGCAGATGACTCAGCAGAAAGCCACTGAAGCTTTGTGGGAGACAGGGACACAGCAAAAACTCAAGACACCAGAAGCACTAAACATTAATAATTGACATCGGGGGTCTGAGGAAATGGCTCCATTAGTAAGAGTGCTTGCTTGCTCTATAGGCATGGGGACCTGAGTTTAAATCTCAGCATCCACAGGGAAGAAAAATCTGGGCATGATGATGCTGGCACCTGTAACCATAGCACTGTGAGAGCAGAGACAAAAGAATCATCTGGGCTTTTGGCTGCTAGTATAGCTCCGGATTCAGTTAGAGACCCCGTCTCAAAGGAATACAGCAGGCAGAAAAAGATATCAGTGTCCTCTTCTGACCTCCACATGTATACATCTGTGCATAATACACGTGTATGCTCATATACTATGCAAATACATATATGTGCATATACCACACATACATAAACACACAAATAGTAGTATTAACTGACTTCACATCTCTATATCCTCATCTATGAAAAGGACATAAAGATATTTGTATCTTCCAATGTGGTTATGAATATTAAATGAGTTAGTATTTCCAAAATACTTACAATAGTTCCCATTATATAGTAATCAATTATGAGTGCTTTTTAGATTAGCATAATCAGTCAATAATAACTTACCAATTATGTTTTCCAGATGTTAAGCCTTTAAAGTTGTCACAGTCACTCTTCACAACAGTCTTATCTGGTTGGTGCATAACCATTTTCATTCTCAAAATGGAACTTAGTATGTTTAAAAAATGTACACAGTCCTAAATGGGATGTCTTCATCTAATCCATCCCCTTAGGGCTCAGAGAACTCTGTGGAAGAGGAGGCAAAAAGAGTTTAAAAGTCTGTGGTAGTTTGAATGTAATTGTCCCCCATACATTCATAGGGACTGGAACTATTAGGAAGTGTTGCCTAATAGTGTTGGAGTAGGAATGGCCTTGTCGGAGGAAGTGTGTCACCATAGAGGTGGGTTTTGAGATCTCCTATGCTCAAGCTATGCTAAGTGTCTCAATTCAGCTCCTGTTGCCTGAAGATCAAGATGTAGAACTCTCAGCTCCTTCTCCAACACTATGTCTGCCTGCATGTTGCCATGTCCCACCATGATGAAAATGAACTAATGCTCTAAAACTGTAAGTCATCCCCAATTAAATGTTTTCTTTTATCAGAGTTGCTGTGGTCATGGTGTCTCTTTATAGCAAATAGAAACCCTAAGAAAGAGCCATTGGGGATGGAGGACATAAAGGAAACAAGGCCTTCTAGACACAACAAGACCAGTGCACATATGAACTAATAGAGACTGTGGAAGCATGGTCCTACATGGGTCTGCCCCAGATGGGATCCAAGCACTGAGAGAAATGGACACAACCCCCATCCCTAACACAGAAGCTATCTCCAGTTGATAACCACTCACAAAGGAATATTAGCTTTCTCCAGTGAAGTCTCATTGTGTATACAAACCACACTTATGGGCAGGCCCCATTACAGCAGTAGATGGTCAACACAAAAAGAACTCAATAGTACTTCTGAAGATTTTTTTTTTGTCTAAAATGCTTTATCTGAACTTTTCTTTAACCATACAGATATTTTGCTTATATATTAAAGTTTCTGATTTTGTTTTTATGAGTTTTCTGTGTATGCAAATGTGTTTGTGTGTCAGCATCAATATGTGTTTCTTGTGCTTTTTCTTTGGCTTTCCCCCGTTTTTAGTTTAGTTTAGTTTAGTTTAGTTTTGTTTTGTTTTGTTTTGTTTTGTTTTTTGTCCTATTCTGGTTTTTTTTCTTCTATCTTATTTTATTATCATTATTTTAGATGCCTGTTTGTAGTGTAATGAGAGAAATGGATTTGGGTGGTTGAGGAAATGGGAAAGAGCTGGGAGGAACTGGGGGAGGGGAAACCATAATCAGAATATATTGTATGAAAAATACATCTATTTTCAATTTAAAAACATGAAAATGTGCATATATATATATATCATGTAAGTGGAAAGTTGGGATTTGAACTTACTATCAGTTAAATAAAATCCATGATAAGAAAGCTAAGAGAGTACAGCCACCACAACGAGGTGAGAAGAGTAACAAAAGGTACAAACAGGTGACTGAGCTGTCTCGGGATGGGGGCTGGCAAGCCAGGCAGGAGACAAGTCATTCCCCTTTCAATGGTGCCTTATTGGGCCTAAAAGGTTGAGTCAAGGCTGAAAGACCAAAGATGCTGAAGGAAAAGAGAAGTCTGAAGGGACAGTATGAGGCATTTTCAAGCCACATAGGCCAATGAAAATAGAAACTGATATCTCAATATGACCCCAGGGAACAAATCTAGGTCATCTAGGTGGAAGTTCAGGACCAGCTGAATGTAAGGAAGAACCAGATAAGAATTCTATCTCTTAAAACAACAACCCAATGCCTGAGAAGGCAAGGGACCCCACTAGATGACACCGGAAGATTCTGGAAAACCACGTGCCAAGGATGCTATGGATAGATTCCTACTCTGGGCAATAAGTCAAATGATTTATCTTTTGAAATCTCTTCCAGCTCACAGCTGGAGCCTTGAAGAAAACAAATGCATGTACAAGTACAGAGCCAAACCTTCCTGATGAGTGAAATGTCACCTGGTTTTATTCTGACTCCATGATAGGAAACAAGGACAAGTGACAAGAAAACCCTATTTTTTCAAGTTACAAAGTAACAAAGCTGGACCACAACTTAAAGGGAGAAAGTACATCTCACACACACACACACACACACACACACACACACACACACACACACACAAGATGATAGCCCTCCATAGATCATGCAAATGTCACAAGCTGTCCTCGAATTGATCACAGAGATTATCTTGATCCCCACTTAGACAACATCTAAGTCTCCCAATGTAGCCTCCTTTGCTTCTCTACCTAGCTGTTTCAAAGCCCATTCCTCTAACAACTGTAAGCCTAGCCTGATTACTCTTTACTATTCCCAACTTTATCTGGTATCTCTACCTTTTCTTCTTGATATTCCCCAATGGCCACTATCCCTGTTCTCTTCTCACATGGTCATGGAACTCATAATCTTTCCCAGCTCTTTATTTGACGCTGCACATCTCATGAGTAACCTCAGACATCCCTCTGGAGTTTGGGCCACTCAGATGCCAGCAGTTCCTCCATCACAGGCTGTCATATGGCTCTCTCCCAGGACCACAAAGCTTCGTGTCCCCTCCACCTGAAGAAGCCCTCCCACAGCCACCCACCCAGGCATCTCAACTTGACCATTCTCAAAATTACTTTACCTTTTGCCCAAATCAGCCGCCCTTCTTGACTGGCACCAAATTCTGCTACTGTGTAGCTTTCTCATTTTCTATGGGCTTCAGGATTCCCATCTGTGAAATAAGGAAGTCTGAGTGCCTCATTTCCAAAGTCACTTTATTTCAATCTTGACATCTTGTCACACTAAGATTCTAAGATTTTAAATGTTGCCCTAGTTCTATGGCAAAATAATAAAAATATTAATATTAATCTAATTTTATTGAACAATTGTATGTGGTAGAACTTTCTATGATTGATGCCTATAAGTCACCTCCATAAGGCACTCCCACCATCATTGTGGAAGATCATGAAGCAGGCTAAGGGAGGCTAGGGAGCTTGCTCAAAAGTATACTGCTGTGAAATGGTCATCCAAGATTCAAGCCTTCGTGACCCAATTCACATCCTTGGGCTCCAGATGGAAACCAATCTTGAGTTTTAATCTTGGTTTTTAGTCTTATCACCTTTGTGTCCTTGCAAAAAAGCTTTGTCCTTTTATAACTTGGTTTATATAACTTTCAAATGGGAGATATAATAACAGCTACTCTTATTAACTTGAGTATAGACCTGTAGAGCTGAGTTAATATCCCAAATACAGTCTCAAGACTTTCCATCAAGATTCACTTATTCCCCACAATGCTTAATCTTCTTGTGGAAAGACAGCTGATCTCCCAGCTTCACCATTTCAGGAAAGGGCTATCAGGTCAGAATGCAAAGAAAAGGTTGAAAAGTCAGACTCCAAGAGAACCAGGAGATAAGTATGTATTTGTAGAAAACCGGTGTTGAATCAGAACATTGCTTCCTGTCCACAAGTATAAAAAAAGGTTTCTAAGAAGCAATAAGCAGATGAATTGGGCCTTTCCTGAAAAGGGGCTCCCACCCTGCCCATCTGCCCATGTCTCTATGCAGTACAGGGAGGAAGAGAAGGCAAAAGTTCAAGAGAAGTTCTAAGACGCAGATAAAGAGGAGCCTTTGCCCCAACTCCAGCTCAAGGAACATCTCTGTGGTGGGCTGAGTTTCAGAGATCTGAGACTACCCTTCAGCAGTGTTTGTTCCCAGGGTGCCTCATGAAATGCAGAGAGACCTGGTATCAGAGAAATGAGGACGTAACTAAGAACACCATAGAAGGTCTTTCAATCAGGATAAATGGGGCAGGCAGTGATCCATAGAGACCTTCAGGTGGGGCATAACTTATCCCACATCCAGCAGTATCAATAGATGTACCACATCTCGTCTGAGATGCCTACAGTTTCACTCACCCTTGGACCCCCTAGATCTCAGACACAATCCTACGTCATGGTAGGACTCAAATGAACTAAAAATTGTCTTCTTCTACTCAGAGGACTGAAAGTTCAAAATGATGATCTAAAAGGAAGAGAATTACATTGATGCTCTTGTCCACTTGAGTTTGTGACTTGAATACATAAAGCAGCCCATCTGACCCTAGACAAGGTTGCTTTGTTACCCTGCTTGTGCTGCTATAACTTCCTCTCCATATCGCATGCCCCTTGTCAGTCCTCACATCTACTTGATAACAATATGGGGAGATGAGATATATCTGCTCTCTACTCTGCATCTACAACAATCTTCTATCTAGTTCCTAGAGTGAAAAATCACTTTTCTCTCCTCCCACCCACAGATGCTGATTGATATGGATGAAAATGAAATAGTCTACGAGATAAGACTTTACCCTATAACTCAACCCACAGTGCATCTATCTGCTTATTAGTTAATCAGCTTGTTTATTTAGTGACCTCCAGACTCCACCAGGACAGATAGAAAAGAAAACCAACAAGAGTCATGCTTTGCAAGCCTTACAGAACCTACACATCACCTAGGGATCTCGTTAAAATGGAGCCTCTGATTCAAAGGTCTAGGAAGAGGGCCTGGGCTCTACATTCCTAACAAGCTCCCAGCTGCTAGAAATCCTGGTAATCCCAGTACTGCACCAAGGCTCCAGTCAGACACACTAGCTTCAAATCTTGACTCTCAGTGTTGGTAACCATGTGACCTTGGGTAGGCTAATTAACATCTCTGAGCCTCCATGTCATCATTGGTGAGTGAGAACTATATATGATTTCTTACTGAAAGTTTGTATAGGTGATGATTAAAGATAATTCAACGAAGTTGTGGCCTGTCACAGGCATTCAGCAAGCAGCAGAGTTCAGTGACTGGGCCAGCATGGCCTTATTTCTGCTAAATATGGTAGTGTGTCTTTATACTAGATCCCTGAGTGATAGTTTGTGAAAGGGGAATGGCTTTGGATGAAAGACCCCTGTGGTGATCATATAGAGGTGTTGGACTCTTCTTCTATACTAGCTTTGGGGGATCTGTCAAAATGGACTCTGCCCACTGCCTGGGATTATGCCCTTCACATCTACAGTCTTCTGGGTTTTTAACCCCAACTCGAGTCATCTTTATTCACTGTATATTGCAATTAGAGTGGAGAGTAATTCCCAAGCCCAGATGGATCCACCCCTCCATGGCAACCTCAGTGTTTCTCTGTAAAGCTCTCAGAGATGGTGGCAGCTTTACAGGACCTAACTATGGAAATTATATATCAGCTAAAAACGCTGGAAACTAGATTACATTTTATTGTGGGGCGGACAACAGAAAGATGAGAACAAACAAAGGCTTGCTGAAAGAGACATGGGTACACCAGCCTGAGACTCTAAAATGAAGCAGCCACTCTGAAAGCTTGACTTACTGGAGCTGAAGAGGACACCGATCCAGCTCCAGTTGTGTCCCTGGGGATATGAAGATGGCTCTCACTTCTGAGAGGCAAGGCAAGGTTCTGAAAAGATGCTACCCCTCACTGAGGACCTCCAGATTCAAATCAAGGTTTACCTTCCTGGGATACAGTACACAGAAGCAGATGGAACCAAAACAAAGATTAGTACACCATGATAAAGGGGCCAATGGTTGCAAACACATAGAGCACTTCCTTTTCAAGTACCAACTTATCTGTGGTAAGTAGTCACCCATGTTTTACAGACAAGGAAAGTAAATTTCAAAGCTCAAATTCCTTCATGACTTGTCTGTGTGTAACAGGCAGAAAATGACAGGCTCAGCTAGCTTTAGCTGTCCCATCCCACCAGCAATTCCTATTCTATTCTACAACCACTGAGACCACCCAAGATGAACTCATGACCACTAAAAGGTTCTGTCCTCATTGGTTTTAGCTGTCAACTTGACACAAACTAGAGGCAACTGGGAAGGGGGAATCTCAGTTGAGGAACTGCCCAAATCAGGGTATGTCTGTGGGGCATTGTCTTATTTGATGATTGATGTGGGATGGCCCAGCTAACTCTGGGCAGCACCATCCCTAGACAGTTGGGCCTGGGCTGTAAAAGAAAGCTAGCTGAACACAGGCACTGGAACAAGAGTCAGAGATCAAGCCAGTAAGCTGAATTCCTGCATGGTTTCTGCTTCAGTTCCTGCCCTAATGTTCTTCAATGATATACTGTGACCTAGAAGAATAAGCTGAAATAAGCCCTTTCCTCCTCTAAGTCGCTTTTGGTCATGGTGTTTATCACAAAAATAGAGAGACAACTAGAAGATGTTCCAAAGAGAAACTTGAAAAATAAATCCCTGGTGTGTTCACGTACATAAAGGCTGTCCTTCTCTCCATACCAGGGTAAAATTTTTCCTTTCTGCTTCTATCTGCTCTATGATCAAACCACAATAGTCCTCATAAAAAGCATTTGTTGAACCAACCCTGTGTTAAAGTAACTGAGAACATCTTTAACTGGTAAAAGTTAATGAAACATTTACCAAAAGAAAATAAAAACAGAGACTTAAATAGATATGGTATATTCATGTATATAGCAACATGATTCCCAATAGCCAAATGGTAGAAACCATGCAAACTCTTATCCATCTGTGAGGGATAAAGAAAAAGCATACACAGCCAGTAGAATGGTAGGGTGGTTTGAAAGAAAATACCCCCTAAAGGGAGTGGCACTACTAGGAGGTGTGGCTTTGTTGGAGTAGATGTGGCCTTATTGGAGAAAATGTGTCACTGTAGGGGTTGGCTTTGAGGTCTCCTAGTCTCAAGATATGTTAATGTCACAGTTTACTTCCTTTTCCCTGTGGATCAAGATGTAGAACTCTCAGCTCCTTCGTCAGGAGCCTGGTGCTGCCATGTCCCACTATGATGATAATGGACCAGATCTCTGAAACTGTCAGCCACCCTAATAATGTTTTCCTTTATAAGAGTTGCAATGGTCATGGTGCCTCCTCACAGCAACAGAAACCCTAACTAAGACAAATGGTAAAATGGAATAGTATGAAAATGCCTATTTCAATCATTTTAAGCTTAGTGGACTTGTGCACATTCACCAACACCATTGTGTCTAGAAACTTTAACCATTTCAGACTGAAATTCTATACTCTTCTCAATAACTATAACTCTCATATGACTCAGTCCTTGGTAACCACATCCCACTTTCTGTGTCTATAAATTTGATTAGTCTTGGTACTTCATCAAGCAGACTCAGTGTTTATTTTTTTGTCTATATTTCACTTAGCAAAATGTCCTCTAGCTTCCTGCATGCTGCAGCACACATCAGAATTTTGTACCTTTTTATGATAGAATAACATTCTACTGACAATGTATGCTTTTTTTAACTACTTTTTTTTTATCACAGATGAATAAAAGTTTGGATGGTTTCCATCATTTGGCTGTTGGGAATCATGCTGCTATATACATGAGTGTACAGTATCTATTTATGTATTCGCTTTCATTTTCTAGGGCATATCAACCAGAAACAGAGTTGCTGAGTCATGCTGCATTTTACATTCCAATCAGTGATGCACATTGATTTTAACTTGTCCACATCCTTGCCAATAATTATTTTCAAAGTTGTTTTTATAATAGCTGCTTCCATTTACATATTGAATGTTCTCCAAAGACCTGTATATTAAAGTCTTGGTACCTAAAATCATCCTGTCAGAGCATGGTGCAACTGTTGGTAGGTAAGACCTAGTGTGGGGTCTTTGGGTCATTGGGAGTATTATTGCAAAGAGGTTTTTGGAACCCTGGCCCCTTCCTATTCCTCTCTGAATCTGCCATGTTTTCTTGCCTCACCATGCTGCCATTCTGTGGGCTCAAATCAACAGAAACCAACCAATCAGGGTCTGGAGCCTCCCAACCTGTGAGCTGAAGTGAATCATTTCTATTTACAAGTTGATTATCTTGGTGTTTTGTCAGATTAGTAGGAAGCCTAACTAACACAATGACCATGGTAACAGATGTGAAAAGGCATCTTATCGTGATGTATTGCATTTTCTTGGTTGCTAGTCACAGTGAGCTTCCTTTCATTTTTGCCATTTGTATGTTTTCTTTAGGGAAAGTCTATTCAAATCTTCTGTACCTTCCATTTATCTACTTAGTGTGCATGCACGCACATTTGGTGTGTGTGTGTGTGTGTGTGTGTGTGTGTATGTGTGTGTGTGTGTGTGTGTCTGTCTGTCTGTGTGTCTGTGTGGTCATGTACATGCAACAGCATGTATGTGGAAGACAGAGGAAAATTTTCAGAAGTGAGTTCTTGCCTTGCACTTTGTTTGAAGCAGAGGCTCTCCTGTTTCTGCTACTGCTCTGTATTAATCCACGGTAGTTGACCCGTGTGCTTCCAGTCAATTCTCCTACCTCTATATCTTATAGCAGGAGGTGCTGGGATTACAGATGCACACCACCACTTCTGGCTTTTTGCATGGTTCTGGGGATTGAGTTCAGGTCATCAGATTTATATATTTTTATATATTTTTGAATTATATTGTTTGTTTTCTTGTTGAGCTACATGATTTCTTTATAAATCCTAAATATTAATAACTTGTCAGGTCTATTGTTGCAAGCATTTCTCTATTTTGTGCATTGTTTTTTTTTTTAATTTTCTGACAATTGAATTGTCAGAGTGATTGTGCACATTCATGGGGTACAGTGCAAAGTTTCAACACATACATACATTGTCTAATAGTGAAGTCTGGATTTTTAGTCTATCCGTTCAATCATGTACCATTGCTTTGTGGGAAGAACATTCAAAATTCTTTTCAAAACAGGCATGGTGGCTTGTGCCTGTGATCTCAGCACGTGGAAAGCTGAGGCAGGAGAACTAGAATGAGTTTAAAGCCAACTTGTCTACATAGCAAGTACCAGGCAAACCTAAAACATGCAGCAAGACCCTTTCTCAGATAAACAAATCCTCTCCTCTGTTGAACTTACGGCCTTCTGCGTACTAAGCATACAGTCCGCGGCTGAGCTATACCCATCCTTTACCGTGCATCATGACCGGTGGGCTGCCTTTTCATCCACTCAGAGTATCTTTGATCTACACATATTTTTAACTTCGAAGAAGTCCAATTCATCTATTTTTTTCTTTTGTTGCCTGTGCTTTTGGTGTTGTATCTAAGGTATCATTGCCAAATCCACTGTCATGAAGCCTTTTTGCTTTTTTCAAAGTTTTATACTTTTATGTCTTTGTTCATTTTGAGTGAATTTTTGCCTATGATATGAATTAAGGGTCTAAACCCAGTTTTTTTTCGTTTTTTTTCTTTTCCTTTTTTTTGCTTTTTTTGATTTTTCGAGACAGCGTTTCTCTGTGTAGCTTTATGCCTTTCCTGAATCTCGCTCTGTAGCCCAGGCTGGCCTCAAACTCACAAAGATCTGCCTGCCTCTGCCTCCCAAGCGCTGGGATTAAAGGCATGTGCCACCACCGCCCAGCCAAACCCAGTTTTCTTAGCACTATTGGTTCAAAAGACTGTCCTTTCACTATTGGATGGTCCTGGTAACCTTTGCACAAGTCATAAGTGAGTTTCTACTTCTAGGTTCTCTCTCTCCCTCCATCAGTCTGTATATCTATCTTTGTGTAATTACTATGTCATTTTACATTTTCTAATTTATGTGTGTGAATGTATGCAACATGACATAGCACGTTTATGGAGGTTAGAAGACAACTTTGGGGAATTGGTTCCTTCCTTCTGCCATAAGGGACCAGTAGTCAAATCAGGTAATCAAGCACACTGATAAAGCCATCTTGCCAACTCTACTATGCCATTTTAATATGCAAGTTTTAATATGAGAAAGTATGAGTTCTTCATCTTGGTTCTCCAGAATCTGCATGAATTTCAGGATGAGCTTGTATATTTCTGTGAAAGATGTTGTGTTAGTTGCTGTGATAAAATACTCTGACAAAAACAATTTAGAGACGAAGGCATTTATTTTGGCTCACAGGTCAAAGTTACACTTCATCATGGTAGCGTTGTCACAGTGGTAGGATGTTGGAACAGCAGACTGCATCTGTAGTCAGAAAGAAGACAGCAATAGGTGCTCCTGGCCACCTAGCTTCCTCCTTTTTATACAGTGCAAAAAGCAAGCCCAGAGAAGATGGAAAGTCTTCACGCGCTCACTTAATATTCCCTCACAAACATGCCCTAATCTAAATAACGCCTATTGGTGTGGCTGGAGGCTTGTCTTGTAGGTGACTATTGACCCTGTCAAGTTGACAACTAGTGCTAACTATGACATATGTCACTTAGATTTTGGATAGAAAATATTTTAACTGGTAGGTAGTTTTAGGTAATACTGATACCTTTGCAATTAAGGCTTCCAATCCATGAACACTTGCTCATGTCTTGTTTAATTACTTTGAGCAACGTTTTGCTGGTTTCTATGTACACATCTTTTACCTCCTTTGCTCACTTTGCTCCTAAGGATTTTGTTCTTTTTGATGGAATTATAAATGGAATTGTTTTCTTAATTTCCTTTTCAGTTTGTTCATTGTTAGTGTATGGAAACACTTGATTTTTGTGTTGATATTCTCTCCTGCAACTTAATGAATTTCTAACAGGTTTTAAGGACTTTCTTAGTTCTAACAGGTTTTTTTTTTTGGTGGAATCATTAGTGTTTTCTGCATAAAAGATCTTATTATCTGAAAACAGAGATAATTTGAGTGTTCCATTCCAGTGTAAATAGATCTTTCCTGTTCTCATCTAGTTGTTCTGCCCTGAAATTCCAGTACTACAGTAAATAATGGGTAAGTATTGTTGATCTTGGAGGAAAAGAATCAGTCTTTCACTACTGTATATGACACTAGATGAAGTCAGTAGATGATTTCAATTTGCTGAGAAGTAAAAGCATTTATTTCATGAAACTGTTTTTAGTCGTAACAATAGGAAGAGTCAATAAGCAGTCTGTATATGCCAACCTCTAACTTGGTGCTTCTATTTACTGAGTTATGGGATTGTCATTGTGAACCTTGTCAGTCATATGAGGAACATATATGCAAACAATCCGCAAAGGTACATCTAACTTGATCCAGTGGGTGTACAGCACTAAGAATATACTGTGCCTTTATTGGCTGTACCACGTTTTGATGAGGTCTGGGGAGAAGGCTCTTCCAAATAAAATGTTTGAAAACAATTCAAACCTTGAAAACAATTACCAGAACATTAATTTTAAAAGATACAACATTGGTGGTATGATTTTGTAATCCAAGTGTTGGGGAGGTGGAGGACAAGAAGTACCCAGGGCTCATTGGCCAGTTAGCCTAGCCAAATTGTTGAGCTACAAGCCAATAAGGGATGCTATGGCACAAAAGCAAAAAGAAGGAAAGAAGGGAGGGAGGGAGGGAGGGAGGGAGGGAGGGA